>JAJGOT010000710.1:85000-326888 GCA_022457155.1 Cladopsammia gracilis | reverse complement strand
TCGTCTGACTTTCTAAGGTGTAAATAAGCCTTTGGAGGTAATGCCATCCGCTAAAACTTTGGACACGTGGACTGTTTCGTTTTATCCAAGGGACGTTATTGCCAATAAAAATGAGAAAATGTTTTTTGTTTGCTTGCTACCGATGAAAAAGATGAACACAGCTGCAAATTTGTCCTTTATTTTATGACCATTTTCTGATCGCCGCCAAAACACCAAACAACCGTTCGGCTTATCAAAGTAAACTTTTTACTGGTCGCAGGTTTCTTTTTACACACTGCTGCGGAATGGCTAACACACAGCTGCGGAATGTTTGTACTTTGCAACTGTGTAGCGAGTGCCGGTTGATGTGCAACGTCAAGAAATAATTTTGGACAATTTTGCTTTCGTTCTAGTACTGTTCATCAGTTTCGGCAGATATGCCTCAAATTGAACTTTGTTGGCAAAAATGAAAAGATGATAAAAGTGCCAGAAATTTGCTAACAAAAGAACCATACGTGTACGTTTCGGGCGTCACCCTTCTTCGGTGGAATTTGAAAAATTGTTCCCCAAAAAGTTTTTTTTTAATTCCACAGATGAAGGGCGACACCGTAAACGTATAGTTTTTTGTCAGCAAATTTCTGGCACTTTAATCATCCTTTTACTTTTGTGTACTACATCTGACCACGCAGTTCTCGAACTTTTGTTCGTGTTTTCAAACATTGTTGGTCTTACTGATCGCGCGCCCTGCGTCATAAAGTCTTATTATGACGTCGAATTTCCACTTTACTCTTTTTCGTCTAACGAACAAGCTGCGCGTTTCTTGCAAGGAGAGAAAAATGCATCATGATCAAGATTGTACTTTCACTTATGGACATCGAGTCAGTGTTTTTACTACGCATCAGATGTTACGCTTGCAAGACAAGAAGGTGAGAGTTCTGCTCGCAGTTTCTAAACTTTTATCACAGTTTCGAAACTTTTATCACAGTAGGACATTTTTACGCGGGAAAAATTCGAAACGAATTATCTTTTCTAAGATGAAACATTTTAGATTTCTCATGGGATTTCTCTTATTCTGCCATTCGATGCAAGTAGGAAGAACAAACCGTTGATTTTCCTGCGAGTGCTGTGAGCCGGAATAAGGATTTTTTTACTGTTACTTTTTATCAATTCTGATTTATTTGAAAATCATAACAAGTTCTGGTTGCCATGGTAGTTAAACTGATTGTTGCGTGAGCATTCTATTTGACACGCGCTATTCGACGGTTACTTAGTTCAGTCTATTTTGCGCAAATAATAGTTTTCGCTACAAATCGAAAAGGAAAGAAATTGGATTATCTGTATGAAATTTTAATGTTTGTCTTTTCTTCGATCAACCGCTGTACAGACGTTCACGCTAACTGTTTGCTCATCCTTACTGCGCGCGCAATTAATGTTGCAATGTCACGCACGTCCACGCACGTCATGCATCGAGCGCACGCGCCATGAAAGAAATCCAACCATATTTGCCGCTGATGGCTGTTGTGTTAACTTTGCCCATATTTTACTCTTCTGTAAAAAGGACAGCTTCCTGTCGTCAAATGCTTTTTTTACTTGTGCTTGTGTTGAGTCTAAACCTATCAATGAGGTGGGGAAATGTGGGGAAATATCGTGGCAAATATTAATGGACTTTTCCGGTTATTGTGACCTGGAACGACAAACTTTGAAAGATGATTTAATGTTTTGAAAGTACACTGACCAATCGCAAAGGTACTTATAATTAACCTCGTCACACGCACATGGAAAAATGTTTCAATAATTAATGTTTCTCAGAATTGGGCGCGTTGTTTTCCGCTCGTTAGTTTCTTAGAAATCTTAAGAACTTGTTTAGTTTTATGAAATGAAATTCTTGTTGAGGTTCCACTCCATGCTTGAGATCCTCAACAGAGGGAAACTAGACTCGTTTAAAAGAAAAAACAACGACGCTTTAACTCGACGCCCTGAAGCACAGGTTTTTTCACAGATAGCCTGCTTATCCTGCGGCGAAACAACTGGTCTGCCACTTATTTCCACGAATTACGAAATTGCGTTTTTTTACGTTCTATTGAAAGTAGCGTACCTAGACATTTCCAGACCATTGGCAGAGCAGTCAGATGTTATGTGTTTCGTGAATCTAAATCAAACATTTTAACTCATTTCGTTCAATCGCTAGGCGCTCATTTCTTTCAATCGCGAGTTACAGTATGCCTGTTTCGTTGATTTCTGCCGCTTTCTGAATCTCTGTATTTACCGAAAAACAGGATTTTTTAAATAGCACTTGCAAAATCAAAGACTGCTTAGAAGTTATGCAACTTATCATCAACATCAAACGCATCTCAGACAGGTCTATTCTGAACTATTTGCTTGGTTAGTCTAACAAGTTATTTGGAGCAAAAATTGCATCGCCAAAGACTGAACAGCCACTGAGTAATGCCCTGAAATATAAAGCAGAAGTAAAGCTTGAGTCATGTTCTGTTTGCTGCTTAATCCCTTAACTTAGACTACACCTTATCGTGTTTTTAGCTACGTAAGTTGGTTGAAGAACTCCATTTGACAAGACAATCCGACCGTATTCGGTTGAAAAAGCTTCGAAATATTGAAGAAATTTAAATCATTCTTGTACCCAAATGAAACTAAATCAACTGTTGTTGTCATCCGAAAAGAGACATGAAATATAAAAATAATATAATAATAATATATAATATAATATAAGAATAAACCAAGCGTGTTCACTTGTAATTCCACCAATTCTCGACCTTAACGAGAAAACTGTTTTTTTTTTTTAGTGTTACTCAGTTTAAATTGTTTGCAAGCGTATTAAAGGTGAACAAATACCCTACCACATGAAGTCTTCTAGAGTTTCTAAAACTTATCATATCACTTATTTATATGCATGTAACAACCAAATCAGTAAAACTTTGAGCAAGGCACTAACCTTTAATGTCACCGTTCCTTCTACGCGAACCGAAATCTCTACTCGCTGTTGTTGCTTCTTCGCCAATTGTCAAACCAATCTTATCTTCAAACTTCTTCAATACAATAATCCAAGCCTGTCTCTTGCTAACCATCCTAAAATCACTTGACTTCGTTAGAACAGTTGCATGCCCAGTCACAAACAAACGCACCAAAAATGTGTTTAAGAATCGCATGACTAGTTTGAACATACATGTATACTGGCGGTAATATGCATGACTATGGAGGGATATATGGTTTTGACCTTTGCCACATGCGTTTTCTAGGAAAGTTGCTGGGTGTGATATAATTATCGAATTCTAGGAATCGGCTCATGAACTTTGTTATTAATGCACGAATACGAAGCACTTGTTGTTTAACAATGTTTGACAATCTGATATTATTTTCGAAACGAAATCTAAGGAAAGAACTACTTCGTTCTAAAACGGAGACATTTTTGCAACGATACGGTTGTCACAGTTTGAGAATTAATGCATCGGATCTAACAACAGACAAGCGAAGTCAAGTCAAGTCAAGCGAAGTTTGAATTTGCAGTTTACTGAACGTTGAATGTCGTTCAGTATGACGTGACTGTTTGTACGTTTTGGAGGGCAAATCAAGCCGCTCGTCAGACACTATGCAAAACCTGATTTTATACACATGATATCCATCTGATCTATGACAGCTGGCCTCCCGAATCACAAAGCTAAAGCTATTATATTAGTTGGAATAAATCTTGAACTTATTCAACATCGTAGTCTTCGTTGTTGTCGAAATTCATGGTTAAACGTGAAGAATTTTTTTTTTCAATCAGCAACTCCTGTCAACCGTTAGCAAACATTCAGATCGATGTTTTCACTGACACATCGGTTAGTCTCCAAAGTAATTCAGTAGAGTACCACACAGTTCAGTTCAGAGTAGTTGCAAACATCAAAGTCTTTTCTACTGTCAACTAAATGATTCATCTTTAAATCCCAAAGTGAGATAAAAAATTGCTTGACTATATATGGCTTGGCAATTTCTATGCGATCAAATTCAAACATCTTTACAAGCGTTTAGCCACTCTTTGTTAATTCTAAATAGCATTCATAACCATCATGCCTTTGTGCTTTTAGCTTTTTCCAACTGAGTCTGTCAGTAACAATAAAAAATGGAATGTGATGGACGAGAATAATAATAAACGATTATTCTATCTACTGAAGTTGCTTCCACATAGTTATCAACACATCAACACATTCCCGAGAGATCCAGCCCTTTAGGTTACCTCTGGCTTCCATTACGTCTACTGCCTCTTGAAGCAGATTAACCGATATTTTTGGATGCGCATCGACATTTCTGTTCTCCTGGAGTAATTTTACCGCTTCCTCGTACGTTTCGTTCCAGTTTAGCTTTTTCTGGAGTTCAACCCACTTCTGTCTTGCTGCTTCTTTCTCCTCTTCCGTCTTTGGCAGCCTTTCCACGTCGCGGCGAATGGTTTTTACCTTGTAATTTGCGATTGGTGTGAATGACTGTGGAAGAACATACGCGTACATCTTGGCTTGAAGTTGTCGGCTTAATTCTCCCAGACGCAGAGACGCTTGCACATCAGGCGAGAGTGGTGGTGGTGGAGCCAACATTGGCCTGCCTTCTTTAACACCAAATGGAAATAACTTTTGATGAGTTTCCTGTAGGTCTTTTACATCTCTCTTCAAATTGTGGTTTTCACTTCTGGTCTTCTCCAGGTCTTGCTTCACACTTTCCATCTCCCCAGACATTATTTCTAAATGCTCCCTTAAACTTGCATTTTCTTCTTCGTGGGCCATCTTTGCTTTATCAAGTTCTTCAACTTCTTTCTCGACACGATCAAGCTTTCCCTCGACATTTCTAAGCTTGTCCTCCAAGCCTTTCTTTTCAGTTTCCAATTTGTGGATTCTGGACTTGAGCTTTGTAATCTCTTCGATCCTCGTTTTCAAGGCGATATCCAACTTTTGGTTTTTGTCTTTTAGTTCTTTCATGGCTTTGTGTAAGCGCGATATCTCCTCATTCTTCTCCTCGATGTTTTTCTTTAGAGACTCGATATCCTCGCCATGTTGATAGATTGTTAGTCTCTCTTGCTCGAATGATGAAGCCTCCTGTAGTCCCTGTACAACACTAAGGATAGTTGTGGCTTGACGACCACGATGTTCAATCTGGTGGTCTTCACTCATTTTCTTATTGATTGTCAACTGAGGTTTAACAACCGCGAGATTATAATACCTATATCATTTGTCTGTTCGAGTGATGCTGAAGTAGCAATCTGTGTTGGAAAGATATCACCCATCAGACGTGGCGTTATCTTATATTTCAGTTCTGTGCATGCGCAGAGAGATTACACAAATCTTTCATCGTTTCTCAGAAATAGAACCTTGGGGGGTGGCGGGTTTTTTTCAGCTACGTCAGTTCCTGTCAGGTCCTTTTAGCCTCTTGACTCATCAAACCAATTCTTTTGTCACTACTGCGAAAACTGGGCGCATGCGGGTTGCGTTGAGCCTGGGCAGATGAATCAAGCCAGATTGTCATCCAACATCTTGCTGATGTGTTTTTAATAATACTGCTTTCCCCTCGATATTCTACAACTCGCGCCTAAATCTTTATCTGACTCAAACGCTTACAACTCTATTTTCTTAGACTTCTTCGTTCGTTTATTATTCTTTTGAACAATATGTCGCCGGCTTTTTCCCATGACTAAGCGCATTTATATGATGGATCATTATTTTGATATATTGACAGGATACTGACCAATCACATTAGTGCTTGACAACCTCGTGACAAATTAGAACTTACGCAAAATATGTTTGACTTGATAATGTTTCTCGGAATTGGGTGCATTGTTCCTACTCATTAATTTCTCAGAAAAATGAAAACCGCGTTGTGTTCAGTTTTATTTATTAATGAAATCCCTGCGCTTTTTTAGCTTTCTTTGAATTTCTTTAGAGTGTAAAACGTAACACGGAGGTTTGTGAGTGCGGAATTCCAGGTTTCTAAGGATTTCATGATATGGCCCAAGTTTAGAAACTGTCAACCCGGGATCAATAACTTGATAAATATGGTTTATTCCCGGCACTTTTCAGACAATATTTAGTTTGATTGTCCTCATAATCGATGCCGGAGTAATGTTGAAATCACTAATGACATTCTAAATGGAATTTCTTTGCATCCTTCTTCAAAATGTATTCGGCAGAGCTTTCTTGGAAAAAAAGAATAAATTGAAAATTATTAAAGTGCACCTAAACCCAATTTTTTTCTTAATCGACTCTTTGTACGTTGAAAAGTTGAATAGTTAAATATTTCTTGTTTTTAACTTTGTGTTGTGCGATATATGGTTTTGACCTTTGCCACATGCGTTTTGTAGGAAAGTTGCTGAGTGTGATATAATTATCGAATTCTAAGAATCGGCTCGTGAACTTTGTTACTGATGCACGAATACGAAGCACTTGTTTAACAATGCTTGACAAACTGATTTTATTTTCGAAACGAAATCTAAGGAAAGAACTACTTCGTTCCAAAACTGAGACATTTCTGCAACAATACGGTTGTCGAAGAGAATTAATGCATCGGATCTAACATCAGACATCAGCGAAGTCAAGCGAAGTCAAGCGAAGTTTGAATATACAGTTTACTAAACGTTGAATGTCGTTCAGTTTGACATGACTGTTTGTACGGGTTTTTTTCGGGGGGGGGGGGGGGGGTGGGTGGGTGGGGCAAATCAAGCCGTTCGTCGGACACTTCATACAAAACCTGATTTTTATATACCTAATATCTAACTGATCTGTGATAGCTGGTCTCCCGAGTCACAAAGCTAAAGTTAATATATTAGTTGGATCACAAAGCAAACGCTTTTATATTAGTTGGAATAAATCTTGAACTTATTCAACATCGTAGTCTTTGTTGTTGTTAAAATTCATGGTTAAAGTGAAGAGTTTTTTTCAATCAGCAACTCCAGTCAACCGTTAGCAAATATTCAGATAGTTGTTTTCTCTGACACATCGGTTAGTCTCCAAGGTAATTAGAGTTCCACACAGTTCAGTTCAGAGTAGTTTCAAACATCAAAGTGTTTACTACTGTCACAACTTAATGATTCATCTTTGAATCCCAAAGTGAGATAAGAAATAGCTTGACTATATATGACTTGGCAATTTCTATGCGATCAAATACAAACGTCTTTACAAGCGTTTGGCCATGTAGCCATTCTAAATAGCATTCATAACCATCATTTTTTTGTGCTTTTAGCTTTTTCCAACTGACTCTGTCAGTAACAATAAAAATGGAATGTGATGGACGAGAAAAATATAAATGATTATTCTATCGACTGAAGTTGCTTCCACTTAGCTATCAACACATCAACACATTCCCGAGAGATCCAGCCCTTTAGCTTACCACTGGCTTCCATTACGTCTGCTGCCTCTTGAAGTAAAATATAGCTAATATGTTTGGATGCGCATCGACATTTCTGTTCCCCTGGAGTTATTTTACCGCTTTCTCGTACGTTGCGTTGCTGCTTCTTTCTCCTCTTCCATCTTTGGCAGAATGGTTTTTACCTTGTAATTGGCGATTGGTGTGAATGACTGTGGAAGGATCTTTGCATCTCTCCAGGCGTTATTTCTAATTGCTCCCTTAAACTTGCATTTTCTTCTTCGTGGCTCATCTTTGCTTTATCAAGCTATTCGACTTTTTTCTCGACACGATCAAGCTTGCCCTTGACATTTCTAAGCTTGTTGAACTTTGTAATCTTATGGTCTGCGCGTGCGCAGAAAGCTTGAAAAATAAAAAACATAATGTTGCATCGTTTGTAAGAAATCACACCACGGGGGATGACGGGGCTTTGTCATGCTACAGTAGTTCCTCGTGACTCATCGAACCAGTTCCGTCTGTTGTTGTTTCTGGGAAACAGCATGGACTTATTAAGCGAAATACGGCCAGCTCTCCTTTTTTGGCGGGTAAAACAAATGTGAAAGCTTTCTGTGGGTTGCATTAAGTTGAATTAAATTGCTGTATGTCTTAATTATATGTTATAAAATATGCAATGCTAGATAAAAATTATTCTATAAAGTCTTGATCTGACTCAAACTTTTGCACTTTGCACTTTTTGTTAGATTCTTCTGGTTATATAATAAAACCTTGAACGACATGTGGCGTGTTTTTTCCCATGGTACATTCCTTTGTGAGATTACTAAATATATTGACACGATACTGACCAATCACAGTAGTGTCTGCAATCTCGTGACGTACATGTACTTGCGCAAACGCGTTTGAATAATTAATGTTTCTCGGAATTGGCTCGTTGTTTCCACCTCAGTAATTTCTCAGAAAATGGAGAACTGGTCCATTTTCTCTATAAATGAAATGCCTGTAACATTTTCTCGGTTTTTGGGGGTTGAATTTCTTGAAAGTATAAAATCGAGGCAAGTTACGAGGTTTTTCGAAAGCGGAATTCGATATTACTAAGAATTTTTGGTCAAGGTTAGAAAACAATAACCCGCCAATAAACAATGACCTTCTGATCAGTAGTCTGTTTAATAACACTTTACTCCCGCCACTAATAACACTAAGCTCGATTTTTGTGATTGAGAAAGAAGTGTTTTTAACAATTTATAAGCGAAATCACGAATAACACAACTCTGGTTTTCAAAATGTAATTTCCTGTTCATCATGAAGTATTTGCAACCCTGTTTGCAAATATGTGCAAGAATTTAATATGTATAATTATACAAGAAATTATCCTAAGACTGGTTACAAATGTTTGGTCGATAGAATTGTCCCGTGTGATTAAAGATCAAATTTATTACATTGTCTGGACAGGCCGTTCATATTGATCAGGCAAGAAATAAAAAACGATTTTACTTTTGGCGTCTTTGCATGAATGGTAGTTGCTTCAATCTTCGTTCTACCAAAATGCACTGCCGAATGCATGATACTATTAATGTGTATGTATGCAAAGATCAACATAAACGTGAAGCACTAGGGCATTTGCACTAAGAAAGGTACATATCCATGCAAAAATCGCGGTAGAAATGTGAATACCTTTCAGAAATAGAAGTAAGATTGACTTATGCAACTATTATTTCACCTTAATGTCAATGAATCGCTATGAGATACAAACCCAACGAGACTGAAATTGCATGCAAGGTCGTCAACATTGTCGTAACATTGCTTATTCACAAATGCGTTGCACATAAAATTGGAAAAAAATAACAACAGTTGTCCAAGCGGTATTTTACCCTACATGTATTTCAGTTTCAATCGTCTTGTTGTTTAAAGTGACTCCTAATCATGCACTTGAACAATGTCCTATGTTGACATAGTACAGTTGAGTTCAATTTCTCGGAAACTCGATGCCTCTTTTAATTCAGCTGCCTCACAGAGAGGAATCAACTTTATTGATTCTCGTTTCAGGATAACGGTAAATCAGATGGCTTCAATGATAATCTTGACGATTTCTTACCGTTTTATACGAAATAATACCTTGAGTAACACAACTGTGTTTGAAAGAACTTAGCTGGGCGGAGACGTTTGGTTATAATGCGACTGAACGTATACATGTGCACCGGTATGGTGATGAATATATGGTATATCCATATATCCAATCAAGAACAGGTTAAACGATTTTACCAACATAATAATATAAGTTGAACTCTTTAGAAATAAGTGTTTTAGAACTGAAGCATGTAGCGAACATAGAAATTGCTGATTGAACGCAACAGCAAAATTGAGCTTTTTATAAGTCGACATTGTTCATAATAACTTCAAACCATAGTTTGAAAGGCTTTATTTATCAAACAGTGTTATTAAAATGCATAGATAGACAATTTCTTCTATATGCTCGGCTTTAAACGTGAAATTGACTTGGTTATGCTGTTAAGTTGATGTTTATACACTTTCGTAGCGATGGATTGCATCAGAACTGAAATATTTCCCCATATAAAGGATATCTTTTGGTGGTTCAACAAACGTTTGTCTTGCTGAATTATTTCTGTTTTTAAACAACTGCATTTTACTACTAAACCAACTTTCGAAATTCACTCCTCGTATCTACTAAAGTTATAGTCATTCGACACCTCTTCATCAAAACGATGTGATCACTCTGTAAACCCGTTTAAAATGCAACACAAGCCCGACACGCTGCTGTTGTGAATTCCCTAATAATTCCCTATGTATTAGAATTTTGTACTACCGTTTTATACGAAATAATACTTTGAGTAACACAACTGTGTTTGAAAGAACTTAGCCGGGCAGAGACGTTTGGTTAAAACGCGACTGAACGTATACATGTGCACCGGTATGATGATGAATGCATGGTATATCCATATTTCCAACCAAAAACAGGTTAAACGATTTTACCGACATAGTAATATAAATTGAACGCTTTTTGAACTGAAGCATGTAGCGAACATAGAAATTGCTGATTGAACGCAACAGCAAAGTTGAGCTTTTTAAAACTCGACACTGTTCATAGTAACTTCAAACCATGGCCCGGTTTGAAAGGCTTTATTTATCTAACAGTGTTATTAAAATTCGTACTAGATAGACAATTTCTTCTATTTGCTCGGCTTTAAACGTGGAATTGACTTGGTTAGGCTGTTAAGTTGATGTTTGTACACTTTCGTAACGATGGATTGCATCAGAAAATATTTCCCCAGATTAAGGATATCCTTTGGTGGTTCAAAAAACTTTTGTCGTCCTGAATTATTTCTATTTTTAAACAACTGAATTATACTATAAACCAACTTTCGAAATTCACTCCTCGTATCTACTTAAGTTATATTCATTCGACACCCCTTCATCAAAACGATGTGTTCACTCGGTAAACCCGTTTAAAATACAACGCAAGCCCGACACGCTGCTGTTGTGAATTCCCTAATATAATTCCCTATACTAGAATTTTGTACTACAGTTTTTTTAAGTAATCGATTGAGGACATGCATTTCGTATCACACATCTGACTTCTAAAAGAAAGTCTTACTCCATCATGTGCAGTTGTTTCCAAATTTGGATTAACTCGTGGACCCGTTTCAACGAAAGCCATCCTTTTAGGTTACCTTTCGCATCCATCATTTCTGCCGCTCTGTTGAGACCCTCCTCCGTCAACGGACTGGGATGAGCATCAAGATTCCTGCTATCTTGAAGCGCTTTCATCGCTTCCTCGTAAGCTTCGTCCCATTTGAACTGCCCATGTACCTCATCCCACCTTTTCTTAGATCTTTCTTTCTCCTCAGTCGGTTGAGGAAGTTTTTCCAAATCGCGATGAATGTTCTTCATCTTGTAGTTTCTGTTAGACGAAAACAAATTTGGAAACACTATCTTGTACATCTTGTTTTGGACTTGACGAGACAATTCTCCCAATAACAGAGAGGCGTGTAGTTCGCGATCGGCCATCTGCAAATGTCGTGGTAATAGTGGAGGAGTTATTTGACGTGGTGCTCGTGAAAGACCTGCAGATGGCGGAAGCTCCCTGTGTTGCGATTCTTTTATCTCCTTTATCTCCTTTTTTATTGCTTGGTTTCTGCTCTCCATCTTTCCTGAAACTTTGTCCAAATGTTCCTGCAGTTCCATATTTTTCTCCTCTTGGGCCATTTTTGCTTCACCCAACTCTTTGATGTCATTCTCCATTCGACTAACCTTCACTTTAACAGATTGTAACTCGTCTGCCAATTCCTTCTTGTCATTTTCAAGTCGACCGATTCTCGCTTTGAGAGCTTTGATCTCTTCGTTTCTGGACTTCAATGCAACTGTCAGCTCTTGGTTTTGCTCTTCGAGAGCTTCCATCGCTTTCCGTAAATCGGTTATTTCTCTATTTTTTTCATCGATCTGCTTCTTGAGGGACTCGATATCTTCGCTGTGTTGAATAAACATCATGTTGGCGCGTTCTTGATGCACTTCTCTTCTCAGTGTAAAGTTCATTCCCACTAAAGCCGCCGCCGCCATTGGGTCGACATCTTCACTGAGCTGTCGAATCTGCTCTTCAGTAATCATTTTCGGCGTCGTGGCAATAAAGCCACAGAGAACTACTTATCTTCTGAGGCGTGCGTTTGTATCCTAGAACGTTCAGTTAAATGATGGTTGTCACGCACCCTGAAGGATAGGTCTTTGCTCCGAATGACGTGGCTGTTTCCTCAACCAATAGTTGTCTTGTATTGAAAATTCGGCCATGCGCAGTTAGCACATCGTTTTCTCAGAAATTGCTCTACCGCTGGCACTTGAACAATATGCTCAGCGTATGCGATATTTACGCGCGGATACAATCCTCGAAATTTGATAGGATAAATAGCAGCTGCAATATTTTTATTAAGAAATCCACGCCTCGCAATTGCATAATGTACCGGACTTTTGCGGGTATTTAGTATTTTTAGTATACTGCTAGGCATAAATGAAATCGTTTCCATTGTTCGTCTATTTTTGTTTCAAGGCTTGTTTTCATAGCGAAGCTCTCGCGGGCCAAAGGCCCGCTCGTGGAGCTCCATACTCGTAGAACCAGGCATAGAACCAAGCTCGTTATTTTTCATTGTCATGACTAGCGGAATTTTTCGCGGGCGCGCCCGTCCGTACTTCGCGCAAGGCTAGCTCGCGGGCTGATGATCTGCAATTTTACTTTTTAGTATACTGGCGTCTTCATATTTATTCCAGGACAACTTTGGAACAATATGTTTAATTTCCCAGCTAAGAAAATTCGAAAACGAAAGCAATGGATCAAACTTCAACTTTTAAGATAAAAGATTCTCACATTAGCCTTTGAAATCCTGCCATGTTTGTTCTCAATACCCATGATGCAATATTTTGTTTGAAAAGACTTATTGAAATAACGAATAATATACGATATTAATCATTTTTAAACACGTGCTTAGGACATAATCTCCAGTCATCTACATTTTTTTGGAAGTTTTATGCAAGTAACTTTTATGTTTCATCTGCTGGCCAACATTTAAAACTACCCATCTCTAACAATCCCCCACCCCACCCCACCCCACCCCACCCCCACGCTGGAATGTGAAAAGAGTTCACGAACATCCTGACTGACATTATTTCGTTGTGAACTAACATGTCGGTGGCAGACCCATCTCCCCATTCATCACTGTACGTATTTAACCTTGTGTTGATATGGTCGAACGCTTTCCCGGAAAACCGGATGTTACTTTTCGGTTTCTCGGAAATGAACGTTTTTCAGTTCAACGTCGGTCAATATATTCCCTATAACTATAAAGATTAAAAAATGTTCTTTGTAAAGACTTAATATAGTTTTGAAGTAAGAATTTCTAAGAATAGCCTTGTTCTTCTTGTTGTGGAATCACTACTGATATAAACGTTAAGGATTGCTAGTGAAAACAATTGCTTCGAGCAAACGATCACTCTAACTCTACATTGAAACACATATTAAATTAGATATCTTGGCCAGTTTCTTCCGCTTTAGTCAGTTCCAGCAAACAATTCAAATGTCACACACTGTCTTCATTCAACTGGAGGGTATGTCAAAAAACTTGGAAAACGTCCATCGGATCCATTCTCTAATGTTTCCATTTAAAAACTCCTCGCATTTTTTTGCAAGCGAAGGTACGTCGTATTTGTCAGCAAGATGCCACAGTTTAACAGCGCAGTCTATATCTTCAAAGTTCGCTTCATCGCAATAAATGAATCGCAGAAAGCGAAGAAAGATGTCTGGATCGCACTCGGTAATGTCTATAGCATCACTGCTCACAGCCAGATCACCGAAAAATACAGCCAAGAACACTGGACTGCTGACGGCGAGAACATACTTATGCGCAGGAATGGTGGTCTGGGTGTTGGGGAAGGCAAACTTAACATCACTTAGAAGAGGGTTGTTGAACATGTACTTGCTTCTTTCCAATACCGTACTTCTCTTTGTCTGCCACCTCATCTCTACTTTAGCTGAACCCATCCCTTCCCTTTCAATTTAAAGATCTGATAACAGTCTCGCTATTAACCTGAATGCAAGTTCCTGTCTTGGCTGAAGGATATAAAGCCAGGCGAAAGAGAAAGCGGAAAATCTAGTCATATTAAACAAGAATTCAACCGAGGCATTAATTGTTGTTCGTCATTGATTGACATTGTGTAATCGTATTAACCTGGATTGCCTGCATGAACGCTTTCCCAAAGATAAACAGTGAATATAGTAAATAGAAAAAGCAAGAGAGAAGCATACGAGACTAAGCGCAGCATCTCAGCAGCAGGTTACCATGGATACACGGTATAGCATTGACTTATCACACACTTGTAACCACCCCCTGATATTTTGAAGTGAAAGCAACGCATGCAGATATTCAAATATAAGCACTGCAGTCACGTTTCTCAGAATTGGGTGACTGAACAAGTTCCCGGAAACTTCATATCAATTCATCGATAATGCTTTGAGTTAAGGGAGCGTCTACCTAAAACTGAAAGGCGTAAACAAGAAATTTATCTATTACAAGGGAAAATTCTCACGCTATAAACACATCCATGAAATAGTTCGTGGACCTACTTAATCGGGACTTTCTTTCTTGCATTTGAATGTTTTTGTTATTCATGCTGTCGTTTTCTGAGAAATTGTTCTCCCGCTGGCGCTTGCATGTATTGTGTTTGTACATGTACAATATCCTTAGCGTATGCGGAATTAATGCACGGTGACGCTAGTCATATTGAAAACAGCATTTAAAATTTGATAGGATAATCCACGGCATCATTTTTCGCCGAGAAATCAGTATGTTGAATAATAGAAAGCTCTTGCGGTTGTTGAATTACACTGCACGATATGGATAAAACCAGCGTTTTTTCGATTTCTAGCCTTCCTAAGCATAGAAAGCAGTGAAAACAAAAGGACGATACTGTCGGCCCTGGCAATCTTAATGTAATGCTACAAGGTAGAAACGTTTTTCTGCAGCCCTGATTGCAAACGCCGCTTTTAGCCTCAAATACTTAACCGTTACCAGTAAACCGAATATTAAAGTGATACAATAGCTATGCTCGAAAACTGAAACCCTCGACATGCAGTTGTATTTGGAAAGATGCTGAATCCTTTACGTTTGGATTCTAGAGAGTCAAGAGAGCACTGCTGCCTTGAACCGTTCTAGTCTTTGCACTGCATGAAAGAACGTTAAGATGCATAAAGTGGTGTACACCTTAACATATGTTCAGTATTCTCATGCTCAGCTTACTAAATAAGACACGATTAACTCCAAACTGTTTAGATCGTTCAAAATAGCTTAAACCTTAGAATATTTGAGAGTTTTCATCCACATCTTACTTAACAACAGGTCTATTATTTAACAACAGAATATAATTTAACTGCTTGTAGGAATTCTATCACACATCTCAGTGGCAATAAATTGCATTCTTCAATCCTGATTTCACTCCCAGAGTCATGTAATGTAGTTCTAACTTTTGAGTCTGTTGACAAAATCCTATGATGTGACCATTCAAATGAAACCTCTTCGATAGCACTTTTGCACAGTACCATTTGTTTTTTCAGTATTTTACAAGGCATGTTGTTCCTGTGAACAAAATAATGTAAAACAAAACCTCTAGTGCACGAGTCGCAGTTCAACTAGAAAGCAATGAGCCAAGCATATACAATCAATATACTTCGTTTAATTTCGCTTTTATAAATGCAACCACATGTAGTTTTTTTTATAAATAAAGGCCATGTAAATTTGCAAGTTGAAGAGCGGCAAATACTATGCTAAATTCACAGCTATTGTCCTTTATAGACCGTGGATGACATTGCAATATACTGATCTATCTTGTACTACCCGACATAACCGCCATGTATACAATGTAAGATCAAGATTAATTTACTCTTCACATTTTAAGTCCTCGATTTTGCGCGAACATTAAACTTGAACTTCCAAGGCTTCACGTGTTTATATTTTACGACAGATGTTGAAAACTGTTTTTCAGTGCCATCAAGATTCGATGCTTACTCATGTATTTTGTGGCATTTTGTTCGCGAAAATCTCACAATTTATTGTCCAATCTTTCCGAGAGAGATCGGGTATAAAATGTTCTTAGAAAATTATGAAAGCACCCGAAACATTCTATATGGAAAGAACAAAGATATATCATTACCTGTTACCTTGCTTCCTGATCAGCTGTGAGAGATCTGAAGTATATTCCTCAACTATAGCCCATCAGCTGCACTAACTTCGAACACATGTTACAACGCTCAAATAAAAATAAAAGAGTTCACAAAAGTCGCGGCCATTTCCCTTCCCGTGTGCACTACATTGTTATTGTCTAACGCTTTCTCGGAAAACCGGGTAACTAGAGTTTTCGGATTCTCGGAAATGAAAGTTTTTTTTAGCGGTCACTATACTCCTTATAAGATACAAAAATGTTCTTTATACACTTCATAAAGATGAAGAAGTGAAGTAAGAATTTTCAAATAACTTTGTCTTCTTGTTGTTTAATTACTTATATAAACGGGTAAAATTTATAGTGAAAGAAGTTGCTTCAAGCGAATGATGACACTAAGTTACAATGAAACGCATCTTGTCATAAAAATGTCTATGTCAGTTACCTTTAGTTCCAATGTAAAACCACTTTTTTCCAGCAGCATTTTACGTGAGTTCTTCCATTGGTAACTGACCATTAACAAACTATAGAATATCCCATGCCACGCGCGTAGAATATTGTTGCAAACGTCTTTTATTTCGCGATTAACTGATGAAAGCAAGTAATGTCTGGATTTCTCTACCGCTTCGACGATCTACACAAACCTACTTATGGAAACAACATTCATTATTTTAAAAGTGCAACATTGATGTGTGGACATCTCGACATGATCGATGTTTTACTTTTGTTGTTTCAGCATTTTCCACATTTCTATGAACTGTTTGACACAAGCGGGGCTTTCCCAGTCGGTCAGTTTTCCTGCCTTCTCCATCAGATCTGCCGAGGCACGGAGTATTTGCTCGTCTATCTCAGGATGAGCGGCCATGTTTCTGCCATCCTGGATCGATTTCATCGCTCTGTTGTGAATTCGTTTATCCCACTTTAGCTTCGTCTTGAGTTCATCCCATCTCCGCCACGCTTCACGTTTCTGTTGCTCGTCTTCCAATTCCTTTACATCTTCCTCTATATGCTTCACTTTGTAACTCCTTCGGTCTTTATACAAATTTGGAAGAACATTCTTGTACATCATGGCTTGTATTTGCCAGCACAGTTCACCCAGAACTAGTGAAGCCCCCTCGACCACTGGGTCAGTAAGGTACGGTAAAGCCATCCCTTTTGATGCCCCTAATGAAGCCTTCCGTTGTACTTCTTCTCGTAGCTCCTTGAGCTCCTTTTTAAGAGACCTGTTTTCATTTTTAACTCCATCCATTTTCTTTGACAGTTTTTCTACGTTCTCTTCCAATGTAGAGTTATTTTCCTCGTGGATCTTCTTCGCCTCTTTCAACTCGCCGACTTCCTTTCTCACAGCTTCCAGCTCGACTTCAACAGATCTCAGCTTCGATTCCAAGACTTTCTTCTCAGTTTCCAGTTTGTCGATTTTGTCCCTTAGGTTCTTAATTTCTTTGTTTTTCGACTCCACGGTGATTTTGAATTCATCGTTTTGCTCCCGAAGCTCCTTTACATCTTCGTTCAGTCGCGATATTTCTTCGTTCTTTTGTTGGATTTCTTTATTGAGAAAAGCGATTTGCTCGGTATGGCTAGTGATAATTTCTGGACCATGAGACAGTGTTCCTCCAAGTGTTAGACTAACTATTTGTCCGAGGGTGGCGTTAGGTGCCATAACTGTGTTGGCTCCGTCCATTTGCCTAGATAACGCGTCGCTCATTGTTGATAACTTTTTCGACGACAACGGAATGAGATGCGATCGATGAAGGGCAACAGAATAGGGCATATTTTCTTGACGGACCGGTTTAATCATTATGACGTGGTTCTTGCCTATTGCGCATGGTACAGAGTCCGTAGCCACTGACAAGGCACAAAAACACCTCGCATTCAAAACTGTCAACACACCACCCACACGATGGTAACCAAGTATCGAACAAGTCGAGCGAAACAGTCACTGTCGTATTTTTAAACTAAGAGTGGAAGAATTACGTCCTTTGGGAAAATGTTTTTATGGGTGCCTGACTTTACTTTTAAATTGATCTATATTTAGGGGCCGGGGACAAGGGGGCGGGATCCTGGGAGAATAGGGGACGGGAGGAGTACGGAAGGCGGGAGAGGAATGTGTGGGAAGAAGCGGGAAGCCTTATGTCCACCTCGTACTCCCACACGGCAAACATGTAACCCAGTTTTTATTTTGTTTTGTGACTGATGTTTTTACCGTGTTTAAATAAAGGTATGTGTGTATGTATCATACCTGAGTAACCTTCTAACCCTCCCCCCTCCCCCTCCCCTCCCCCCTCCTCCTCCTCCTCCTCAGCCCAACCTGGGGGTTTGGTAGGGAGCGGTCACCTTTACATGACTTCTTTTGCCTTCCATCTAATTTTTTTTTTTTTTTTTTTTTTTTTGCTGTTGCAATTGACTCTAGTTGATACGCCTTTTTTGCCGTGTTATGCCGAGTTTTAATTTGTTGGTGTTTTAATTTGTTGACGTGGCGTTGTCTTATACTTATGGTCTGCGTATGCGCAGAAAGCTTGAAAAATAATAAAAAAAATGTTGCATCGTTTCTAAGAAATCACACCACGGGGGATGACGGGGCTTTGTCATGCTACAGTAGTTCCTCGTGACTCATAGAACCAGTTCCGTCTAGTTGTTTCTGGGAAACAGCATGGACTTATTAAGCTCTCCTTATTTGGCGTATAAAAAAAATATCAAAGCTTTCTGTGGGCTGCATTAAATTGAATTAAATGCTGTATGCCTTAATTATATGTTATGAAATGTGCTAGATATTCTACAAATGGCGTCCAAGTCGTGATCTGACTCAAACTTTTGCGTCTCTATGTTGTTAGATTCTTCTGGTTATATACTGCAGCGACATTTGGCGTGTTTTATCCCATGGTACATTCCTCTGTGAGATTACTAAATATATTGACACGATACTGACCAATCACCGTGGTGTCTTGCAATCTCGTGACATACTTGTGCGCAAACGCGTTTGAATAATTAATGTTTCTCGGAATTGGCGCGTTGTTTCCACTTCAGTAATTCTCAGAAAATGGAGAACTGGTCCATTTTATATGTAAATGAAATGCCTGTAACATTTTCTCTTTTTCTTAGGGTTGAATTTCTTGAAAGTATAAAATCGAGGCTAGTAACGAGGTTTTACGAAAGCGGAATTCGATTTTACTAATAATTTTAGCTCGAGTTTAGCAAACAACAACCCGCCAACAAGCGCTGACCTCCTGATCAGTAGCCTGTTTAATAATACTTTATTCCCGCCTCTAATAATACTAAGCTCGATTTTTGTGATTTAACAATTTATAAGCGAAATCACGACCAACACAATTCTGGTTTTCAAGTCATAATTTCCTATTCATACTGAAGTATTTGCAAATTTTCATGTACAAGACGTTAATATTATATATATAATTATATACAAGAAATTATCCTTAACCCGATTACAAATGTTGGGTAGGTAGAATTGACCCGTGTTATTAAAGTCCAATTTATTACATTGCCTGGACATCGATCAAGCAAGAAATCAAACAACGATTTTACCTTTGGCGTCTTTGCATGCATGCCAGTGTTTCAGTCTTCGTTGTACCAAAATGCACAACCAAATGCATGATACTGTTAATGTGTATGTATGCCAAGATGAACATAAACGTGAAGCACAAGGGCGTTTGCACTAAGAAAGGTACATATCCATGCAAATATCACGGTAGAAATATGAATACCTTTCGGAAATAGAAGTAAGATTGACTTATGCAACTATTATTATTTCACCTTAATGTGAATCGCCATGAGTTATACACTGTGACTGTGACTGAAATTGCAAGGTCGTCAACATTGACGTAACATTACTTATTCACAAATGCGTGGAGAAAACTAACAACAGTTGTCCAAGTGGTATTTTACCCTACATTTATTTCAGTTTCTATGGTCTTGTTGTTTAAAGTGACTCCTAATCATGCACTTGAGCAATGACCCATGTTGACTTATAGTAAAGATGAGTTCAATTTCTCGGAAACTCGCTGCCTCTTCGTTTTATTTCAGCCGCCTCACTGAGAGGAATCAACTTTATTGATTCTCGTTTCAGGATAACGGTAAATCAGATGGCTTCAATGATAATCTTGACGATTTCCTACCGTTTTATACGAAATAATACCTTGAGTAACAAACTGTGTTTGAAAGAACTTAGCCGGGCAGAGACGTTTGGTTATAATGCGACTGAACGGATACATGTGCACCGGTATGCTGATGAATATATGGTATATCCATATATCCAATCAAGAACAGATTAAACGATTTTACCGACATAGTAATATAAATTGAACTCTTTAGAAATAAGGGTTCTAGAACTGAAGCATGTAGCGAACATAGAAATTGCTGATTGAACGCAACAGCAAAGTTGAGCTTTTTATAACTCGACACTGTTCATAATAACTTCAAACCATGATTTGAAAGGCTTTATTTATCAAACAGTGTTATTAAAATGCATAGATAGACAATTTCTTCTATCTGCTCGCTTTAAACGTGAAATTGACATGGTTATGCTGTTAAGTTGATGTTTATACACTTTCGTAACGATGGATTGCATCAGAACTGAAATATTTCCCCATATAAAGGATATCCTTTGGTGGTTCAACAAACGTTTGTCTTGCTGAATTATTTCTGTTCTTAAACAACTGCATTATACTACTAAACCAACTTTCGAAATTCACTCCTCGTATCTACTAAAGTTATATTCATTCGACACCTCTTCATCAAAACGATGTGATCACTCTGTAAACCCGTTTGAAATGCAACACAAGCCCGACACGCTGCTGTTGTGAATTCCCTAATAATTCCCTATGTATTAGAATTTTGTACTACCGTTTTATACGAAATAATACCTTGAGTAACACAACTGTGTTTGAAAGAACTTAGCCGGGCAGAGACGTTTGGTTAAAACGCGACTGAACGTATACATGTGCACCGGTATGATGATGAATACATGGTATATCCATATTTCCAACCAAAAACAGGTTAAACGATTTTACCGACATAGTAATATAAATTGAACGCTTTGGAAATAAGTGTTTTTGAACTGAAGCATGTAGCGAACATAGAAATTGCTGATTGAACGCAACAGCAAAGTTGAGCTTTATAAAACTCGACACTGTTCATAGTAACTTCAAACCATGGCCCGGTTTGAAAGGCTTTATTTATCTAACAGTGTTATTAAAATTCGTAGATAGACAATTTCTTCTATTTGCTCGGCTTTAAACGTGGAATTGACTTGGTTAGGCTGTTAAGTTGATGTTTGTACACTTTCGTAACGATGGATTGCATCAGAAAATATTTCCCCAGATTAAGGATATCCTTTGGTGGTTCAAAAAACTTTTGTCGTCCTGAATTATTTCTATTTTTAAACAACTGAATTATACTATAAACCATCTTTCGAAATTCGCTCCTCGCATCTACTTAAGTTATATTCATTCGACACCTCTTCATCAAAACGATGTGTTCACTCGGTAAACCCGTTTAAAATACAACGCAAGCCCGACACGCTGCTGTTGTGAATTCCCTAATATAATTCCCTATACTAGAATTTTGTACTACAGTTTTTTTAAGTAATCAATTGAGGACATGCCATTTCGTATCACACATCTGACTTCTAAAAGAAAGTCTTACTCCATCATGTGCAGTTGTTTCCAAATTTGGATTAACTCGTGGACCCGTTTCAACGAAAGCCATCCTTTTAGGTTACCTTTCGCATCCATCATTTCTGCCGCTCTGTTGAGACCCTCCTCCGTCAACGGACTGGGATGAGCATCAAGATTCCTGCTATCTTGAAGCGCTTTCATCGCTTCTTCGTAAGCTTCGTCCCATTTGAACTGCCCATGTACCTCATCCCACCTTTTCTTAGATCTTTCCTTCTCCTCAGTCGGTTGAGGAAGTTTTTCCAAATCGCGATGAATGTTCTTCATCTTGTAGTTTCTGTTAGAGGAAAAAAAATTTGGAAACACTATCTTGTACATCTTGTTTTGGAGTTGACGAGACAATTCTCCCAATAACAGAGAGGCATGTAGTTCGCGATCGGCTATCTGCAAATGTCGTGGTAATAGTGGAGGAGGTATTTGGCGTGGTGCTCGTGAAAGACCTGCAGATGGCGGAAGCTCCCTGTGTTGCGATTCTTTTATCTCCTTTATCTCCTTTTTTATTGCTTGGTTTCTGCTCTCCATCTTCCCTGAAACTTTGTCCAAATGTTCCTGCAGTTCTATATTTTTCTCCTCTTGGGCCATTTTTGCTTCACTCAACTCTTTGATGTCATTCTCCATTCGACTAACCTTCACTTTAACAGATTGTAATTCGTCTACCAATTCCTTCTTGTCATTTTCAAGTCGACCGATTCTCGCTTTGAGAGCTTTGATCTCTTCGTTTCTGGACTTCAATGCAACTGTCAGCATTTGGTTTTGCTCTTCGAGAGCTTCCATGGCTTTCCGTAAATCGGTTATTTCTCTATTTTTTTCATCGATCTGCTTCTTGAGGGACTCGATATCTTCGCTGTGTTGAATAAACATCATGTTGGCGCGTTCTTGATGCACTTCTCTTCTCAGTGTAAAGTTCATTCCCACCAAAGCCGCCGCCGCCATTGGGTCGACATCTTCACTGAGCTGTCGAATCTGCTCTTCAGTAATCATTTTCGGCGTCCTGGCAATAAAGCCACAGAAAACTACTTATCTTCTGAGGCGTGCGTTTGTATCCTAGAACGTTCAGTTAAATGATGGTTGTCACGCACCCTGAAGGATAGGTCTTTGCTCCGAATGACGTGGCTGTTTCCTCAACCAATAGTTGTCTTGTATTTGAAAATTCGGCCATGCGCAGTTAGCACATCGTTTTCTCAGAAATTGCTCTACCGCTGGCACTTGAACAATACGCTCAGCGTATGCGGTATTTACGCGCGGATACAATCCTCGAAATTTGATAGGATAAATAGCAGCTGCAATATTTTTATTAAGAAATCCACGCCTCGCGATTGCATAATGTACCGGACTTTTGCGGGTATTTAGTATTTTTAGTATACTGCTAGGCATAAATGAAATCGTTTCCATTGTTCGTCTATTTTTGTTTCAAGGCTTGTTTTCATAGCGAAGCTCTCGCGGGCCAAAGGCCCGCTTCGTGGAGCTCCATACTCGTAGAACCAGGCATAGAACCGAGCTCGTTATTTTTCATGGTCATGACAAGCGGAATTTTTCGCGGGCGCGCCCGTCCGTACTTCGCGCAAGGCTAGCTCGCGGGCTGATGATCTGCAATTTTACTTTTTAGTATACTGGCGTCTTCATATTTATTCCAGGACAACTTTGGAACAATATGTTTAATTTCCCAGAGAAGAAAATTCGGAAACGAAAGCAATGGATCAAACTTCAACTTTTAAGATAAAAGATTCTCACATTAACCTTTGAAATCCTGCCATGTTTGTTCGCAATACCCATGATGCAATATTTTGTTTGAAAAGGCTTTTTGAAATAACGAATAATAATATACGATAATAATCATTTTTAAACACGTGCTTAGGACATAATCATTTTTTTGGAAGTTTTATGCAAGTAACTTTTATGTTTCATCTGCTGGCCAACATTTAAAACTACCCATCTCTAACATTCCCACCCCCCCCCCCCCCACCTCCCACGCTGGAATGTGAAAAGAGTTCACGAACATCCTGACTGACATTATTTCGTTGTGAACTTACATGTCAGTGGCAGACCCATCTCCCCATTAATCACTGCATGTATTTAACCTTGTGTTCATATGGTCGAATGCTTTCCCGGAAAACCGGATGTGTAGTTTTCGGTTTCTCGGAAATGAACGTTTTTCAGTTCAACGCCGGTCAATATATATTCCCTATAACTATAAAGATTAAAAAATGTTCTTTGTAAAGACTTAATATAGTTTTGAAGTTAGAATTTCTAAGAATAGCTTTGTTCTTCTTGTTGTTGAATCACTACTGATATAAACGTTAAGGATTGCTAGTGAAAAAAATTGCTTCAAGCAAACGATCACTCTAACTCTACATTGAAACACATATTAAATTAGACATCTTGGCCAGTTTCTTTCGCTTAAGTCAGTTCCAGCAAACAATTCAAATGTCACACACTGTCTTCATTCAACTGGAGGGTATGTCGAAAAACTTGGAAAACGTCCATCGGATCCATTCTCTAATGTTTCCATTTAAAAACTCGCATTTTTTTGCTAGCGAAGGTACGTCGTATTTGTCAGCAAGATGCCACAGTTTAACAGCGCAGTCTATATCTTCAAAGTTCGCTTCATCGCAATAAATGAATCGCAGAAAGCGAAGAAAGATGTCTGGATCGCACTCGGTAATGTCTATAGCATCACTGCTCACAGCCAGATCACCGAAAAATACAGCCAAGAACACTGGACTGCTGACAGCGAGAACATACTTATGCGCAGGAATGGTGGTCTGGGTGTTGGGGAAGGCAAACTTAACATCACTTAGCAGAGGGTTGTTGAACATGTACTTGCTTCTTTCCAATACCGTACTTCTCTTTGTCTGCCACCTCATCTCTACTTTAGCTGAACCCATCCCTTCCCTTTCAATTTAAAGATCTGATAACAGTCTCGCTATTAACCTGAATGCAAGTTCCTGTCTTGGCTGAAGGATATAAAGCCAGGCGAAAGAGAAAGCGAAAAATCTAGTCAAATTAAACAAGAATTCAACCGAGGCATTAATTGTTGTTCGTCATTGATTGACAATGTATAATCGTATTAACCTGGATTGCCTGCATGAACGCTTTCCCAAAGATAAACAGTGAATTAAATATAGTAAATAGAAAAAGCAAGAGAGAAGCATAGACCTCTTTCATAATGGCGGCCAATTTATTTTTTCTTTTATATGTATGCTAATTGGTCTCACTGGCCACATGTTACCGAGGCCAGTGAGGCTAATTAACATACATGTAAAAGAATAAATAAATCGGCCGCCATTATGAAAGAGGTCTATACGAGACTAAACGCGGCATCTCAGCAGCAGGTTACCATGGATACACGGTGTCACACTTGTAACCACCCCCTGATATCTATAAGTCAAAGCAACGCATGCGGATATTCAAATATAAACACTGCAGTGCAAGTTTCTCGGAATTGGGTGACTGACCAAGTTCCCGGAAACTTCGGAGCGTCTACCTAAAACTGAAAGGCGTAAACAAGAAATTTATCTATTACAAGGGAAAATTCTCACGCTATAAACACATCCATGAAATAGTTCGTGGACCTACTTAATCGGGACTTTCTTTCTTGCATTTGAATGTTTTTGTTATTCATGCCGTCGTTTTCTGAGAAATTGTTCTCCGCTGGCGCTTGCATGTATTGTGATTGTACATGTACAATATGCTTAGCGTATGCGGAATTAATGCGCGGTGACACTAGTCATATTGAAAACAGCATTTAACATTTGATAGGATAATCCACAGCATCATTTTTCGCCGACTGAAATCAGTGTGTTGAATAATAGAAAGCTCTTGTGGTTGTTGAATTACACTGCACGATATGGATAAGACCAGCGTTTTTCGATTTCTAGCCTTCCTAAGCATACAAAGCAGTGAAAACAAAAGGACGATACTGTCGGCCCTGGCAATCTTAATGTAATGCTACAAGGTAGAAACGTTTTTCTGCAGCCCTGATTGCAAACGCTGCTTTTAACCTCAAATACTAAACCGTTACCAGTAAACCGAATAAGTGATACAATAGCTATGCTCGAAAACTGAAACCCTCAACATGCAGTTGTAGTTGGAAAGATGCTAAATCCTTTACGTTTGGATTCTAGAACTAGAGTCAAGAGAGCACTGCAGCCTTGAACCGTTCTATCTTTGCACTGCATGAAAGAACGTTAAGATGCATAAAGTGGTGTAAACCTTAACGTATGTTCAGTATTCTCATGCTCAGCTTACTAAACAAGGCACGATTAACTCCAAACTGTTTAGATTGTTCAAAATAGCTTAAACCTTAGAATATTTGAGAGTTTTCATCCACAGCTTACTTAACAACAGGTCTATCATTTAAAAACAGAATATAATTTAACTGCTTGTAGGAATTCTATCACACATCTCAGTGGCAATAAATTGCATTCTTCAATCCTAATTTCACTCCCAGTGTCATGTAATGTAGTTCTAACTTTTGAGTCCGTTGACATAATCCTATGATGTGACCATTCAAATGAAACCGCTTCGAAAGCACTTTTGCACAGTACCATTTGTTTTTTCAGTATTTTACAAGGCATGTTGTTCCTGTGAACAAAATAATGTAAAACAAAACCTCTAGTGCACGAGTCGCAGTTCAACTAGAGATGCAATGAGCCAAGGATATACAGTCAATATACTTCGTTTAATTTCGCTTTTATAAATGCAACCACATGTATAGTTTTCTTTATAAATAAAGGCCATGTAAATGTGCAAGTTGAAGAGCGGCAAACACTATGCTAAATTCACAGCTATTGTCCTTTATAGACCGTGAATGACATTGCAATATTCTGATCTATCTTGTACTACCCGACATAACCGCCATGTATAAAATGTAAGATCAAGATTAATTTACTCTTCACATTTTAAGTCCTCGATTTTGCGCGAACATTAAACTTGAACTTCCAAGGCTTCACGTGTTTATATTTTACGACATATGTTGAAAACTGTTTTTCAGTGCCATCAAGATTCGATGCTTACTCGTGTATTTTGTGGCATTTTGTTCGCGAAAATCTCACAATTTATTGTCCAATCTTTCTGAGAGAGATCGGGTATAAAATGTTCTTAAAAAATTATGAAAGTACCCGAAACATTTTATATGGAAAGAATAAAGATATATCATTACCTGTTACCTTGCTTCCTGATCAGCTGTGAGAGATCTGAAGTATATTCCTCAACTATAGCCCATCAGCTGCACTAACTTAGAACACATGTTACAACGCTCAAATAAAAATAAAAGAGTTCACAAAAGTCGCGGCCATTTCCCTTCCCGTGTGCACTACATTGTTATTGTCTAACGCTTTCTCGGAAAACCGGGTAACTAGAGTTTTCGGTTTCTCGGAAATGAAAGTTTTTTTAGCGGTCACTATATTCCTTATAAGATACAAAAATGTTCCTTATACACTTCATGAAGATGAAGAAGTAAGAATTTTCAAATAACTTTTGTCTTCTTGTTGTTTAATTACTGATATAAACGGGTAAAATTTATAGTGAAAGAAGTTGCTTCAAGCGAATGATGACACCCAGTTACATTGAAACGCATAATAAAATGTCTTTGTCAGTCACCTTTAGTTCCATTGTAAAACCACTTTTTCCCAGCAGCATTTTACGTGAGTTTCCACTGGTAACTGACCATTAACAAACTATAGAATATCCCATGCCACGCGCGTAGAGTATTTCGTAGAATATTGTTCCGCGATTAACTGATAAAAGCAAGTATGTCTGGATTTCTCTACCGCTTCGACGATCTACACTATCCTACTTTTGGAAACAACATTTAAACATTCATTATTTTAAAAGTGCAAAATTGATGTGTGGCATCTCGACATGATCGATGTTTTACTTTTGTTGTTTCAGTGTTTTCCACATTTCTATGAACTCTTTGACACAATCGGGGCTTTGCCAGTCGGTGAGTTTTCCTTCCTTCTCCATCAGATCTGCCGAGGCACGGAGTGATTCCTCGTCTATCTCAGGATGAGCGGCCATATTTCGGCCATCCTGGATCGATTTCATCGCTCTCTTGTGAATTCGTTTATTCCACTTCAGCTTCGTTTTGAGTTCGCCCCATTTCTGCCACGCTTCCTGTTTTTGTTGCTCGTCTTCCAATCCCTTTATATCTTCCTCTATATGCTTCACTTTGTAACTCATTCGGTCTTTATACATATTTGGAAGAACATTCTTGTACATCATGGCTTGTATTTGCCAGCACAGTTCACCCAGAACTAGTGAAGCCCACTCGACGACGGGGTCAGTAAGGTACGGTAAAGCCATTCCTTTTGATACCCCTAATGGCGACTTGCTTTGTACCTCTTCACGCAGCTCCTTGAGCTCCTTTTGAAGAGACCTGTTTTCATTTTTAACTCCATCCATTTTCTTTGTCAGTTTTTCTACATTCACTTCCAATGTAGAGTTCTTTTCCTCCTGGATCTTGTTCGCCTCTTTCAACTCACCGACTTCCTTTCTCACAACTTCTAGCTCGACTTCAACAGATCTCAGCTTCGTTTCCAAGACTTTCTTCTCAGTTTCCAGTTTGTCGATTTTGTCCCTTAGGTTCTTAATTTCTCTGTTTTTCGACTCCACGGTAATTTTGAATTCATCGTTTTGCTCCCGAAGCTCCTTTACGTCTTCGTTCAGTCGCGATATTTCTTCGTTCTTTTGTTGGATTTCTTTCTCGAGAAAAGCGATTTGCTCGGTATGGCTAGTGATAATTTCTGGATCATTAGAGAGTCTTCCTCCAAGTGTTAGGCTAAGTATCCCTGTGCGGGCGGCCTTAGATGCCATAACTGTGTTGGCTCCTTCCATTTGCCGAGAGAACGCGTCGCTCATTGTATTGTGAACTTTTTCGCCGACGGTGAAACAGAACTTTGCTATAAGCAATGCCGCTACAACGAAATGAGATGCGATCGATGAAGGGCAACAGAACAGGACGTATTTTCTGGACGTACAGGTTTAATCATTATGACGTGGTTCTTACCTATTGCGCATGGTACAGAGTCCATAGCCACTGACAAGGCACAAAAACACCCAGCATTCAAAACTGTCAAGACATGACACAATGGTAACCAATTATCGAACACGTTGAGTGAAACAGTCACTGTCGTGATTTTAAACTATTAAGAATAGTAGAATTGGAAGAAGTAAGAATTTAGAACTGTAACTTCATTCTTCCTGTTATGAAATCACTGATATAAACGTTTAGGATTGCTAGTGAAAGACATTGCTTCAAGCAAACAATGACTGTAACTCTACATTGAAACCCATAACGAAATGTCTTGACCAATTTCTCTCGCTTTAGTCAGTTCCAGCAAACAATTCAAATGTTACACACTGTTTTCAATTAACTTGAGGGTATGTCAAAAAACTTGGAAAACGTCCAACGGATCCATTCTCTGATGTTTCCATTTTTTGCAAGCGTAGGTACGTCGTACTTGTCAGCAAGATGCCACAGTTTAACAGTATGTCTATATCTTCAAATTTCGCTTCATCGCAATAAATGAATCGCAGAGAGCGAAGAAAGATGTCTGGATCACACTCAGTCAACCCAGGCATTAATTGTTGTTCGTCATTGATTGACTTTGTGTAATCATATTGACCAGGATTGAATGCATGAACGCTTTCCCAAAGATAAATTCAGTGAATATAGTAAATAGAAAAAGCAAGAGAGAAGCATACGAGACTAAGCGCGGCATCTCAACAGCAGGTTACCATGGATATTTGGTATAGTATTGACCGTATCACACTTGTGACCACCCCCTGATATTCACAAGTCAAAAGCAGCGCATGCAGATATTCAAATAGAAACACTGCACTCGCGGAATTGGGTGACTAAACAAGTTCCCGGAATCTTCATATCAATTTATCGATAATGCTTTGAGTTAATGGAGTTGAGCGTCTACCTAAAACTGAAAGAAATAAACAAGAAATTTATCTACTACAAGGGAAAATTCCTTTGTTCATGGACCTGCTTAATCTGCTTCAATTAAATTCCCAAAATTAAACATTCTTGGGAATAGAGTTAAGTACCATTGTTTCGAAATCTCTTAATCGCTTTGTTTGCTTTATTGCGTTGAGTTAATTGTTAATTCACCGACTTGAATTCACTGTAGACTATGCCCATTGCTCAGCAGAAGGTTTCTGTGGCCTCACGATGTAGTATTCAAACCACTCACCATTCACAAAAGAACCACATATACCTCGTGGCATTCTCCTTCGGATGCCTTGAAGACACCTTGTCAAAATCAGAAAATGGATTAATTATGATTTCTTCACTTTCTTTTCTCAAAACATAGAACACGCAATACAGCGTTATTGGTGTTTGAAACTATTAGTGTCAGAAAAAACCTATACCAATCAACGCATCGTGCAATTGATATTGATGTTGACTGGCCATCAACTCTTTTATTTTGACGAGTTCTTGATGCAGTTTCCATATAAAGTTTCCATATAAAGCAACCATCTTATTGAAATCTATTATATGTTGTCCAAACTGTTCTTCGGCAATCATGAATATTGTGATTAATCCTTAGAAGGCGAGCGTTTACATCCCGGTTTGTTCGGTTTAAGGTATCAGTGCACCCCAAAACACGACTTTGCTTTCGTGTCTTTTTATTTCTTTATGCCCCTTTACAACCCCAACAAACTATATATCTTCTGAAAGCTTCATAATTAAAGATTACGAAAATATCAAAGAAAAACGATTACTGCATTTAGAATATAGCGAATGATTTCCAAAAGTACATATTTTGCAAAATGGAGTTCCGCTCCAGCCGGAAATGATTTATAGAAGGAGACAAATGCACCCTGACGGGCAAACCTTTGCTTTCGATGACGTGGAGGTTTCCTCGACCAATCAGTGATCTTGCATTTGAATGTTTCGTTATGCATACCGTCGTTTTCTCAGAAATTGTTCTCCGCTGGCGCTTGCATGTATTGTACATGTACAATATGCTTAGCGTATTTCTGCGCGGTGACGCTAGTCATATTGAAAACAGCCTTTCAAATTTGATAGGATAATCCACAGCATCATTTTTCGCCGAGAAATCAGTTACCTCCATCTCTTGTTTTGCCTGTGTTGAATAATAGAAAGCTATGCGGGTGTTTGAAGTACACTGCTCTATATGGATAAAACAATTTCCAAATGCGAATAGCGACGAAGCGTTTTTCGATTTCGAGCCTTCCTAAGCATACTAGAGACAGTGAAAACAAATGGACGATGTTGTCGGTCCTAGCAATCTTAATGTAATGCTACAAGGCAGAAACGTCTTTCTGTAATCCTGATTGCGAACGCCGCTTTTAAGCCGCAAATACTAAAGCGTTGCCAGTAAACCGAATAAGTGATACAAAACTATGCTCGAAAACTGAAACCCTCAACATGCAGTTGTAGTTGGAAAGATGCTGAATCCTTTACGTTTGGATTCTAGAGAGTCAAGAGAGCACTGCTGCCTTGAACCGTTCCAGTCTTTGCACTGCATGTTCAGTATTCTCATGCTCAGCTTACCAAACAAGGCACGATTAACTCCAAACTGTTTAGATTGTTCAAAATAGCTTAAACTTTACAATATTTGAGAGTTTTCATCCACAGCTTACTTAACAACAGGTGTATCATTTAAAAATATAATTTAACTGCTTGTAGGAATTCTATCACACATCTCAGTGGCAATAAAAAGAATAAATTGCGACATATGTTGAAAACCGTTTTTCACTGCCATCATGATTCGATGCTTAATCATGTATTTTGTGCATGCATTTTGTTACCGAAAATCTCACAATTTATTGTCTAAATGAAAACATGAAGAAATATTTTATATGGAAAGAACAAAGGTATATCATTACGTGTTTACCTTGCTTCATGATCAGCTAACAAATTTCTCCAGAGTTGTAAAAGAGATCTGAAGTCATACAAAGTATATTCCTCAACTATAGCCCATCAGCTGCACTAAAACACATGTTATAACGCTCAAATAAAAATGAAAGAGTTCACAAACGTCGCGGCCATTTCTCTTCCCGTGTGCACTTACATTGTTATGGTATAACGCTTTCTCGGAAAACCGGATAACTAGAGTTTTCGGTTTCTCGGAAATGAAAGTTTTTTTAGCGGTCACTGTATTCCTTATATAAGATATAAAAATGTTCGTTATATACTTTATAAAGATAAAGAAGTGAAGTAAGGATTTTCAAATAACGTTTGTCTTCTTGTTGTTTAATTACTGATATAAACGGGTAAAATTTATAGTGAAAGAAGTTGCTTCAAGCGAATGATGACACTAAGTTACATTGAAACGCATCTTGTAATAAAAATGTCTATGTCAGTTACCTTTAGTTCCAATGTAAAACCACTTTTTTCCAGCAGCATTTTACGTGAGTTCTTCCATTGGTAACTGACCATTAACTGAAGCATGTAGCGAACATAGAAATTGCTGATTGAACGCAACAGCAAAGTTGAGCTTTTTATAACTCGACACTGTTCATAATAACTTCAAACCATGGTTTGAAAGGCTTTATTTATCAAACAGTGTTATTAAAATTCATAGATAGACAATTTCTTCTATCTGCTCGGCTTTAAACGTGAAATTGACTTGGTTATGCTGTTAAGTTGATGTTTATACACTTTCGTAGCGATGGATTGCATCAGAACTGAAATATTTCCCCATATAAAGGATATCCTTTGGTGGTTCAACAAACGTTTGTCTTGCTGAATAGACTATTTTGCTAATGTTGTGTTCCCAGTGCATCTTGGGTTGTTCTAGTCCTTTGTGGGGGCAAACGGCCAAAATTAAAATTTCAAATTACCTGCCAAACTGGTCGTTTGCCCCCACAAAGGACTGGAACTACCAAAGATGCACTGGGAACACAACATTAGCAAAATAGTCTATTATTTCTGTTTTTAAACAACTGAATTATACTACTAAACCAACTTTCGAAATTCACTCCTCGTATCTACTAAAGTTATATTCATTCGACACCTCTTCGTCAAAACGATGTGATCACTCGGTAAACCCGTTTAAAATGCAACGCAAGCCCGACAAGCTGCTGTTGTGAATTCCCTAATAATTCCCTATATATTAGAATTTTGTACTACCGTTTTATACGAAATAATACCTTGAGTAACACAACTGCGTTTGAAAGAACTTAGCCGGGCAGAGACGTTTGGTTAAAACGCGACTGAACGTATACATGTGCACCGGTATGATGATGAATACATGGTATATCCATTTTTCCAACCAAAAACAGGTTAAACGATTTTACCGACATAGTAATATAAATTGAACTCTAGAAATAAGTGTTTTAGAACTGAAGCATGTAGCGAACATAGAAATTGCTGATTGAACGCAACAGCAAAGTTGAGCTTTTAAAACTCGACACTGTTCATAATAACTTCAAACCATGGTTTGAAAGGCTTTATTTATCTAACAGTGTTATTAAAATTCGTAGATAGACAATTTCTTCTATTTGCTGGGCTTTAATCGTGGAATTGACTTGGTTAGGCTGTTAAGTTGATGTTTGTACACTTTCGTAACGATAGATTGCATCGGAAAATATTTCCCCAGATTAAGGATATCCTTTGGTGGTTCAACAAACTTTTGTCGTCATGAATTATTTCTATTTTTTAACTACTGAATTATACTACTGAACTCACTTTCGAAATTCACTCCTCATGTCTACTTAACTCATTTCATGTTCATTCGACACCTCTTCATCAAAACGATGTGATCACTCGGTAAACCCGTTTGAAATACAATGCAAGCCCGACACGCTGCTGTCGTGAATTCTCTAATAATTACCTATATATTAGTAGACTTTTGTAGTACAGTCTTGTTTAACCAGTCGATTGAGGACATGTCATTTTGTATCACACATACTACGAAAAGAAAGTCCTACTCCATCATGTGCAGTTGTTTCCAGATTTGAATTAACTCGAGCACACGTTTCAAAGAAAGCCATCCTTTCAGGTTACCTTTCGCATCCATCATTTCTGCCGCTCTGTTAAGACCCTCCTCCGTCAACGGACTGGGATGAGCATCAAGATTCCTGCTATCTTGAAGCGCTTTCATAGCTTCTTCGTAAGCTTCGTCCCATTTGAACTGCCCATGTACCTCATCCCACCTTTTCTTAGATCTTTCCTTCTCCTCAGTCGGTTGAGGAAGTTTTTCCAAATCGCGATGAATGTTCTTCATCTTGTAGTTTCTGTTAGACGAAAACAAATTTGGAAACACTGTCTTGTACATCTTGTTTTGGACTTGACGAGACAATTCTCCCAATAACAGGGAGGCATGTAGTTCGCGATCGGCTATCTGCAAATGTCGTGGTAACAGTGGAGGAGTTATTTGACGTGGTGCTCGTGAAAGACCTGCAGATGGCGGAAGCTCCCTGTGTTGCGATTCTTTTATCTCCTTTATCTCCTTCTTCATTGCTTGGTTTCTGCTCTCCATCTTTCCTGAAACTTTGTCCAAATGTTCCTGCAGTTCTATATTTTTCTCCTCTTGGGCCATTTTTGATTCACTCAACTCTTTGATGTCATTCTCCATTCGACTAACCTTCACTTTAACAGATTGTAACTCGTCTGCCAATTCCTTCTTGTCATTTTCAAGTCGACCGATTCTCGCTTTGAGAGCTTTGATCTCTTCGTTTCTGGACTTCAATGCAACTGTCAGCTCTTGGTTTTGCTCTTCGAGAGCTTCCATGGCTTTCCGTAAATCGGTTATTTCTCTATTTTTTTCATCGATCTGCTTCTTGAGGGACTCGATATCTTCGCTGTGTTGACTAAACATCATGTTGGCGCGTTCTTGATGCACTTCTCTTCTGAGTGTAACGTTCATTCCCACTAAAGCCGCCGCCATTGGGTCGACATCTTCACTGAGCTGTCGAAACTGCTCTTCAGTAATCATTTTCGGCGTCGTGGCAATAAAGCCACAGAGAACTACTTATCTTCTGAGGCGTGCGTTTGTATCCTAGAACGTTCGGTTAAATGATGGTTGTCACGCACCCTGAAGGATAGGTCTTTGCTCCGAATGACGTGGCTGTTTCCTCAACCAATAGTTGTCTTGTATTTGAATATTCGGCCATGCGCAGTTAGCACATCGTTTTCTCAGAAATTGCTCTACCGCTGGCACTTGTACAATATGCTCAGCGTATGCGGTATTTACGCGCGGATACAATCCTCGAAATTTGATAGGATAAATAGCAGCTGCAATATTTTTATTAAGAAATCCACGCCTCGCGATTGCATAATGTACAGGACTTTTGCGGGTATTTAGTATTTTTAGTATACTGCTAGGCAAAAATGAAATCGTTTCCATTGTTCGTCTATTTTTGTTTCAAGGCTTGTTTTCATAGCGAAGCTCTCGCGGGCCAAAGGCCCGCTCGTGGAGCTCCATACTCGTAGAACCAGGCATAGAACCAAGCTCGTTATTTTTCATGGTCATGGCTAGCGGAATTTTTCGCGGGCGCGCCCGTCCGTACTTCGCGCAAGGCTAGCTCGCGGCCTGATGATCTGCAATTTTACTTTTTAGTATACTGGCGTCTTCATATTTATTCCAGGACAACTTTGGAACAATATGTTTTATTTCCCAGAGAAGAAAATTCGGAAACGAAACAATGGATCAAACTTCAACTTTTAAGATTCATAAAAGATTCTCACATTAGCCTTTGAAATCCTGCCATGTTTATTCTTAATACCCATTCTCAATTTTCTCAATTCTCAATATTTTGTTTGAAAAGGCTTTTTGAAATAACGAATAATAATATACGATATTAATCATTTTTAAACACGTGCTTAGGACATAATCTCCAGTCATCTACATTTTTTTGGAAGTTTTATGCAAGTAACTTTTATTTTTCATCTGCTGGCCAACATTTAAAACTACCCATCTCTAACAATCAATCCCCCACCCCCCCTCACCCCACCCCACCCCCACGCTGGAATGTGAAAAGAGTTCACGAACATCCTGACTGACATTATTTCGTTGTGAACTTACATGTCGGTGGCAGACCCATCTCCCCATTCATCACTGCATGTATTTAACCTTGTGTTGATATGGTCGAACGCTTTCCCGGAAAACCGGATGTTAGTTTTCGGTTTCTCGGAAATGAACGTTTTTCAGTTCAACGCCGGTCAATATATATTCCCTATAACTATAAAGATTCAAAAAATGCTCTTTGTAAAGACTTAATATAGTTTTGAAGTAAGAATTTCTAAGAATAGCTTTGTTCTTTTTGTTGGGGAATCACTACTGATATAAACGTTAAGGATTGCTAGTGAAAAAAATTGCTTCAGCAAACGATCACTCTAACTCTACATTGAAACACATATTAAATTAGACATCTTGGCCAGTTTCTTCCGCTTTAGTCAGTTCCAGCAAACAATTCAAATGTCACACACTGTCTTCATTCAACTGGAGGGTATGTCGAAAAACTTGGAAAACGTCCATCGGATCCATTCTCTAATGTTTCCATTTAAAAACTCCTCGCATTTTTTTGCAAGCGAAGGTACGTCGTATTTGTCAGCAAGATGCCACAGTTTAACAGCGCAGTCTATATCTTCAAAGTTCGCTTCATCGCAATAAATGAATCGCAGAAAGCGAAGAAAGATGTCTGGATCGCACTCGGTAATGTCTATAGCATCACTGCTCACAGCCAGATCACCGAAAAATACAGCCAAGAACACTGGACTGCTGACAGCGAGAACATACTTATGCGCAGGAATGGTGGTCTGGGTGTTGGGAAACGCAAACTTAACATCACTTAGAAGAGGGTTGTTGAACATGTACTTGCTTCTTTCCAATACCGTACTTCTCTTTGTCTGCCACCTCATCTCTACTTTAGCTGAACCCATCCCTTCCCTTTCAATTTAAAGATCTGATAACAGTCTCGCTATTAACCTGAATGCAAGTTCCTGTCTTGGCTGAAGGATATAAAGCCAGGCGAAAGAGAAAGCGGAAAATCTAGTCAAATTAAACAAGAATTCAACCGAGGCATTAATTGTTGTTCGTCATTGATTGACAATGTATAATCGTATTAACCTGGATTGCCTGCATGAACGCTTTCCCAAAGATAAACAGTGAATTAAATATAGTAAATAGAAAAAGCAAGAGAGAAGCATAGACCTCTTTCATAATGGCGGCCAATTTATTTTTTCTTTTATATGTATGCTAATTGGCCTCACTGGCCACATGTTACCGAGGCCAGTGAGGCTAATTAACATACATGTAAAAGAATAAATAAATCAGCCGCCATTATGAAAGAGGTCTATTCGAGACTAAGCGCGGCATCTCAGCAGCAGGTTACCATGGATACACGGTGTCACACTTGTAACCACCCCCTGATATCTACAAGTCAAAGCAACGCATGCGGATATTCAAATATAAACACTGCAGTCAAGTTTCTCGGAATTGGGTGACTGACCAAGTTCCCGGAAACTTCGGAGCGTCTACCTAAAACTGAAAGGCGTAAACAAGAAATTTATCTATTACAAGGGAAAAAAACACATCCATGAAATAGTTCGTGGACCTACTTAATCGGGACTTTCTTTCTTGCATTTGAATGTTTTTGTTATTCATGCCGTCGTTTTCTGAGAAATTGTTCTCCGCTGGCGCTTGCATGTATTGTGATTGTACATGTACAATATGCTTAGCGTATGCGGAATTAATGCGCGGTGACGCTAGTCATATTGAAAACAGCATTTAACATTTGATAGGATAATCCACAGCATCATTTTTCGCCGACTGAAATCAGTGTGTTGAATAATAGAAAGCTCTTGCGGTTGTTGAATTACACTGCACGATATGGATAAGACCAGCGTTTTTCGATTTCTAGCCTTCCTAAGCATACAAAGCAGTGAAAACAAAAGGACGATACTGTCGGCCCTGGCAATCTTAATGTAATGCTACAAGGTAGAAACGTTTTTCTGCAGCCCTGATTGCAAACGCTGCTTTTAGCCTCAAATACTAAACCGTTACCAGTAAACCGAATAAGTGATACAATAGCTATGCTCGAAAACTGAAACCCTCAACATGCAGTTGTAGTTGGAAAGATGCTAAATCCTTTACGTTTGGATTCTAGAGAGTCAAGAGAGCACTGCAGCCTTGAACCGTTCTATCTTTGCACTGCATGAAAGAACGTTAAGATGCATAAAGTGGTGTAAACCTTAACATATGTTCAGTATTCTCACGCTCAGCTTACTAAACAAGGCACGATTAACTCCAAACTGTTTAGATTGTTCAAAATAGCTTAAACCTTAGAATATTTGAGAGTTTTCATCCACAGCTTACTTAACAACAGGTCTATCATTTAAAAACAGAATATAATTTAACTGCTTGTAGGAATTCTATCACACATCTCAGTGGCAATAAATTGCATTCTTCAATCCTAATTTCACTCCCAGTGTCATGTAATGTAGTTCTAACTTTTGAGTCCGTTGACAAAATCCTATGATGTGACCATTCAAATGAAACCGCTTTGAAAGCACTTTTGCACAGTACCATTTGTTTTTTCAGTATTTTACAAGGCATGTTGTTCCTGTGAACAAAATAATGTAAAACAAAACCTCTAGTGCACGAGTCGCAGTTCAACTAGAGATGCAATGAGCCAAGGATATACAGTCAATATACTTCGTTTAATTTCGCTTTTATAAATGCAACCACATGTATAGTTTTCTTTATAAATAAAGGCCATGTAAATGTGCAAGTTGAAGAGCGGCAAACACTATGCTAAATTCAGTAGTTATGGTAGGGACTCTGGGGCACTATGTCATTTTAACGATAAATCTCCTATAATTTAGTGGCAGCGTTAACATTATAGTGTTTTATCGTTAATTTTTTTGTTATAATAGGGACTCTAGGGCACTTCCCATTTTCAGTGTGTTTTATCGTTAATTTAACGTTCATCGTATAATTATAGACGATTCACCTATAATTATTCACTCTAGGGTACTTTTCAAGATCTAGTGTGTTTTATCGATTCAATATCCGTATGGAAAGGTTTCGATTCCTGATTCAGTTTTTACCATATACCGTTTATCGTAACACAATCTAAAGTCTTTTTCCTGATACTTATTTTCAATCTGTTTTGTTAAGGAATTTCGAGTTATCGCTTGTTCGTTTACGGTTGTTATACGTTTCTTTTCCCCTTCGATGATTTGTTTCATCGTTGTATGATTAATATATTGACTATTTTCGTGATTCAGTCTGAAACCTTTTACCTTACATACCATTTTCCCATCACTTGTTATGTAACTGTATGATTTTGGACCAGAACCGCACCATTCAGTAATATAATGTCCGTTTAACTCATCGGTTAGATCACCGAGACTATCACCTGTTTCGATTTGTTGACCTCCCTCACGTTCGATATACCAACAACTATCGGTGTCAAAACCAAGAACCTGATCACCGAGTTTGTCTAACACACGATACAACATCAATCTAGCGTGACTGGTTGTGAAGGCAGCAATATATATGTTTGTGATATTACTATTATCAACAAACTGACCTTTCAAGTTGTAAGTCATTTCAACCATCTCTTCATTTATAAATTGAATATTCAGATTGTCTACACAATCATCTAGTAAGATCTTGTAAAATTCATTCAGTTCAGTTACGTACACAGTCTGATTCATGTTATTTCGCTGTCCAAACTTTCCCCATAAACTATTCAGACATAGTTTTGCGATTGCTCTCATTCCAGGATTGTACTTAATTTCGCCAAGCTCAATTCCTAACTTTGATTTTACTACTGCCTTGTACTCATCAACGGATTTGTAAGTACAACCTTTTCCAGTCTTCAACTCACTACTCTCCATCTTGATTTTTAAGAATTTTCTTACATAATCTTTGAAAAGACAATCTGTTCTATCACGGAAATGCCACACCTCATATATGCGAAGTACCTTATACCCTTTCCGAATCGCCATATTCAACTCATTTGTACACCATGTTCCGATGAATGATCGTTCATCATCTGTATGTGTACATTCCTGAATCTTATTTTCAGCGCACACTCTACAGAGCGGAAATAACAGCTTTTCAGCCTTATCGCATTTTATTTTTACCGGTAACACAGGGTGATAAAGACCTCTTGGTGGTAAAACTTTACATTTCACAAAACCAAACCATTTATCATCGTACTCTTGTGGAGGATTGAATATCTTTGTTGGATGACCTATTGGATATTTTTTATAGAATTGAACCGTCGGATATAAACTTACAAAGTCGACGTATCTTCCTTTCTCACCTTTTTTGAAGTTGTAAGTCGGCTTTGTTACATTTGTTCGTCCACCGAAAAAAGCGTCCCTAGGATTAAGAGGCCCAACAAATTCTCGATTCCATTCCTTTTTTCGAAACGAACGAAATTTACTTAACTTTTTATCTTTTTCCAGTTCACATTCATAAACCTCAATCAAATCATATCCTGCAGCTCTAATTTTATCGTTTTTAAGTTGTGTCCTCTTTCTTAGAGTTAACATATCCAACTGATTTTTTGTGTTTATTGTCTCACTAGAATAACACTTCTTACATCCGTGCCAAAAACAACCTTGATATTCATAGACAGTATTTCCATAAAAACCATCGACTTTTCCGATTCCCGGTAAAGTCTCTTCACCACCATTCAGAGCGTGTTTTATGTTTATTCCATCTCTCTGAGAAATCCAATCTAACCAAGCGATACTGGAACGGCTATATGTCTCTCCGCGAGTAGTTTCCTTTACAACACCGATCATATTATCAGGCATATAGTTACTTCTGTACACGGTCATACATACAGATGCGATGGTTATATATTGAAGGGGGTCGATGTTTTCTAACTCGATAAAGTCTTCACGAAACTTCAACATACTTCTTCTGAGGATATCGACATCACTTCTACAGTACTCTCTCAGCTCCTTCTTCATGTCAAACACATAGTTTTCATCAATTCGTTGTCGGTACCACAGTAAGAATTCCTTTCTCGCTGAAGAACTCATCTGATCATAACCATAGTGTTTCTTACTTGGAATCGGCCCTACATAGTTTTGGTGACACTCTTTATTGAAATAATGTGGAAAATACCCCTTTTTCAACTCTGTCAAACCAAATGTCTTTGGGAATGCTGATAACGGACTAGCGATATGGTTCAAAGAATCAATAAATTTAACACCCCCCACTTCCATATACATAATCTTTGTCCCGTTGTAAATAACATAAGGTTTCACTCCGTTCTCTATACACCAATTTCGAATAAACTGAGCATCATAACCCTTTGAATTATGGGCAATAAAGGTAAACTTTTTATGCTTATCCTCCTCAAAAATAAATCTACAAAATTCATCGATTGTTTCAAATGTATTTATATTTCCATGATAATCTTGACAATCGATCCAATTAACCTCATGCACTCCAGTCTCCTGAGTTGCCTCAGAATCATAGATCATGTATTTATCAGTTCTTGTCTGACAAGAATAACACGGATCCGCTCCAGGATTTTCATAACATTTAATAATATTATTTGTACAGTTTCCACCCTTACATCTCGTTTGTTTCACGTAACATTTATGTTCATTCATATTACAGTACTCCTTACAATTCGTACACTTCGAATATCCACATATATGGGTCTTTAGGTTATGAATCGTTCCATCTAAATCTTCTGAAGTTATAATTATACGCTCGCATTTCAGACATTTACCTACATTTTCACACACAATGTCGCTTGATCCCCAAGAGGATCGGTCCCGCTTATGTTCCTCAAAACACTCTAGTCCAAAGAAAGACCTATTACAATCACCACATATAATCTCTTCACCAGAACATTTTTTCCCATCAGGATAGTATTTATAACATGCTATACACTTTGCAGGACACTTATGACGATCGCGATGTGTATAAGACTTTTTACAGGTGTGACAATAATAATCTTTTCCTAGGAACGCAGGCATACTGGTAATTACGTCAAAGTGGTTATTGTTTTTGTAAAGGTATATCATCTGGTCATAATGCGCATTAGGGTTTTCCTCCTTTTCAGAAGAAGTGTAAATCAACTCGTTGAATTGATCACCGTCTACAATGTTTATCTGAATTTTTATGTGTTTCGCAAATTTCTCTACATCTTTGAGGGTCGAACCACCTTTGTCATAAATATCAACTCCAGCTTCCCTATGAAGTTTTAGAGCTTCTTCTTTCTGTAACCTTCTCGACTTATTAAACCCGTCCTTTAGCTGAGTTTTTGTCCATTTTTGTTTATTTATGTTTGCGCGAGCCGTCACTATCGCTCTTGCAAGGCAGATCGTATCATTATTTTTTATTGTGATTATACTCGTTTTGTCGCATGCATTTAATTTTGTCACACGCAATCGACCTTTACCCCGGGGAATCTTTATCGACTGAATCTCTATCTCAACCTCACTAATCGGTACATCCTTGTATTCAACGAATCTTGCAATCTGTTCGACCAGATCCGTCCCAAGGTTATCTGTGATTGTGATTATTTTTGTACTAACCGGTTTTTGCCAACTCGGATGACTTAGTATCCAACGAATCCTGTCACCGTTTTGTAACCCTCTATCTTTTATTACTTTGTTCGCTATTTCCAACAGTAATTTACCAATATCGAATACACCTGAAAGGTGTGGGTTTAGTATTTTTACATTGAATTTATCGAAAAACGATTTGAACTTTCTACTTTCCTTTGAAGATATCTTGATTATCTCATACGGTACTCCTTGATTATCGATCTTTTTCAAAACTTGGTTAAGTTTTTCTTGTAAGAACCGTGCGCCACGCTTGTTTTTCGCGTGTTTTATTTTCTTTGTTAGACGAGCAGCCTCCCTCTTTAGTTTCTTTTGTCTCTTCTTATAAAACACCGAAACCTGTTCATCTTCAGATCTTTCAGATCTATTTACATCCTCTTCTAATTTCTCATCCTTCTTTGCTTGACGTGCTTTTTGCTTCTTTTCTTTCTTCTGTCTCTTCTTATTTCGTTTACGTTCATTACCTTGAGGTACCTCCGATTGGCGAATATCGTCTTGCGGTTGTGGGGATGATTGCCTTTTTCTTCTTCGAGGGGGTGATGGTGAAGGTTGCCTTTTCCTAGGAGGAGGTACTTCTTCTTCGTCTATAAAATTTACAATTCCACGTGTTGGTATCTGTTTACTCACAGATGGAACATCTATACTACTTTCAATGAATTTAATCAAGTCCGCCTTTCTCAATCGTGAATAACCTTTCATGCGAAGCTCACGTGCAATTGCCCTAAGCTGTTGAACAGTTTTTGAATCCATCTTATTTGATTCATGCTCAAGATTTCTTTATTACCATTTTTTAATTTTCATTTCACGACCTTCGGTATGAAATGAAAAAAGCTTACATCATTACAGGTCTTTCAGTTCTTTCAAATCTATCCAAGAGTTGAATTTTTCTGGGTAACCGCTCCACTTTACCAACGCTTTACCTTTTCGAGCATCTCGTCGAATCACCTTCTCAATACGAAAGATGGTCTGCTTAGCCTTCTGTAACTCTTGCTCATAAAAAGTACCTGTTATCTCCTCTCCCATCTCATCCTTTATTTTATAAGTTATCGGATTAGTGTATTGAATCTTATCGATAGTAAAAATCTCTTCAGTCTAATTCGGTGTGTAACCTTTATCGAAAACAGGACGTTTATATTTCGATATTCGAACTTTATCACCAACTTTAAATTTCGGTTTAGTATATATCCTTTTCATCTTTCCATACAGATTTAAATAAACAGCACTTTCATTCTTTTTCTTCGACGCTTCCACAGGTGTCATTCCGATGCTTCGGTGTTTTGAATTATTATATTTTTTCAATATCTTTGGTAACACATCATAATACACGGTATTGTTTTGGATGGTTTTTTGCTTAGAAATTTTTTCTATTATCGTACGGTTCCATCTTTCACAAACAGTAGATTTTTCTTCATTCTCTGTCGAATATAGATGTATCTTATTTTTATCCAACAGTTCTTTCATATTCTTATTGTAATACTCTTTACCCTTATCAGTCCACAACATTCTTGGTTTTCTTCCTTTCTTGAGTATTGTTTTGAACGCTTCTGCAACACTCTCACCCTTTTTATTCTTCAGCGGTACAATCCAACCGTATTTACTGAAAACATCTAACACCATGAGAAGATACCGATAACCCTTATTCCACTTACTTATTTTCTGCATCTCAACAAGGTCAGAACACCATATCTCATCGATTCCGTTAACAATAACACGCCGCCGAGTAAACTTTCGTCTTATGGGTTTATGCAACTCATCAGCTAACTTTTCTTGCCACGTCTCTACGTTACTACTCGGCGGCTTTTTCCGTTTTTTGAAACACCCAGTCCAAGTTTTTGTTTAGTATCTATTACATTTCTTGCTAGCGCATGACCATATTGTCTTTCGCTGTACGGTATACTATCCAAGGCTTTCACCATTTTCCTATCAGCTTCATTTTTACATTTACGCGGATCCGGTTTATTTGCACAGACGGTATAATCAACATCATGTTGCATCGCTACGGCATCCGTTTTTCCAGTAGGTTTATCATAGATCTCCAGTATTTCACCTGTTTCATCATCCCATTTTACTTGATCATGTATCGGATTTCCTGGACCTGTATATTTATGCCCTGGTAATGTCCATCCTCCTTTTGGTTTCGGTAGTTTTAAAATCGCTTTATGAATGTCGAAACCGTTACCGTGGTGAAGCGGATCGAGTCTTTTCGATAAGTCTCCCGTGAAACTGTCCAAAGCTTGATCTATATACTTGTTAGCGGTTGATTTAATCTTTTTCTTTACAAAGTCTGATTTGACGGCTTTTGACGCTCCTATTTTTGCTAAATTGTAAAGACCTTTCATACCGGCTTTCATAGCAATCTCTCCAAGACTATGACTACCTTCCACATCAAGAAAGCCCCCACCTTGTGAGGGCTGAACTAGTTTCCCGAAATCTTATCGAAATGAGATTTCTTGATGAAACGGGTTTTCTTGATTCCACAATTTACATTAGCGCAAGTGCACCAAAAATAAGGTCTGCCGTTGGCGGCTATCTCATAACCGGATGGTTCAGCGTTGTTTGTATGTTTTTGTTCCTTGACGCAATATATATTTGCTAGTGGTTCCATTTTATTATACGAACTGTATAATAAACTTTTTAATTTTAATTACACAAAATATTTTTTAATAAACTTTTCATTATAGTTTTGATTATCGATTTTGAATCTACTTAAGCAATCATAAAATGATTTTTTGTAAATATTATCAAGAAAATATAAACAATAATAACCACATCTTACTGATTTTATAGCTTGAAACGGGTAACCGATATTGTATTGGTATTCCATACCTGAATTATTAGCATAATCAATGAAATCTTGTGGTGGCGGTAAACAAAACGAATCAAAATAATATATGAGATTTTTATTTTTTACAAATGTTGCTACCCAATGTGTACCGTTCCCTATCTTATCATCAAGATTAATTATACAACATCCTGTTTTGCCTGTCGGTTGACTTACCGTTTGATCTCTCGAAAAAATACCTTTGAAATCAGGTATTTTTAAATATTTTATCCATTCAAGGAGGTCAAAATTACTTAGCGGTACATCCCTAAATTTGGGTTTTTTTCACCCCATGATCCGTAAAAAGGTGGAGGATAGTATGGATATTTTGGAGAAATCTGTAATCCTTTTCCACTAACGGGTTTTGGTACCTGTAATCCTCTGCCACCAACGTCCGTTGGTGGACTTGGACTTACAGATAATCCTTTTCCAAAAAGTTTTGAAGCTAATTCGATAGCCATAGGAATTCCGATTGCAGCAAGTGTTCCTAAAAATCCTCCATTTATCTGTCTTTGCGTAGGTTTGAATGTTATTCCGCTACCGCTTTGCATACCTTTTTGTACCGCTACCGCTTGCCCTTGTGTTAATCCTTTTAATTTTGCAAGTTGAGGAAGAAAATCAAACGGTATCGTAATACCGCTACCAAAAATCTTATCGATACCGAGACTTCCCAAAGCGCCTAGCGCTCCTGTAGCTAAATGTGGTAGTACTTTTGTAGCTGCTTTTGTAGCTAAAGGTACTACCTTTGTAGCCACTTTTGTAGCAAAAGGTAACAACTTTGCACCGAGTGACAACAGAGAAGTCCACAAACTTCCACCTTTTATGATCGCTTTACGAATCTGTGTTTTAGATATTTTGATATCGGTACCGGTACCGTTTTTTAGCGCTTTATTAATCTTATTAATCTGGGTTTTTGTCAACATCAACTCATGCGACCCTTTCAAATTACTCTTACTCAACCTTATCGTAATTTCTGAATTATCATCATATGCTTTTTTCAACCTTTGTAGCTGTCCTTGAGACAAATTTACTCCATATGCAAAATACGCTGTAGCCATTTTTAATTTTACAAAATATAATTTTAATTAGATTTACGCTTTTATTAATATTTTTCCAGATGATGTGTATAACTCTATCTCTTTTTCATGTAAAACTAAAGCATTTAATCTATAATTTGTTGGATTTGCTCCGTTTAATTCATAATTAAAAGTAAGTGCAACTACACCATCTTTTACATCTTCTTCTTGGTTTCTAAGATTAAAGTATAGAATTCCAAAAAGATTTCTGAAATTTGATCGGTCAATTATTGTTCCGCTTAAAAAATCGTTGTAAGCGGAACTGTAGGATAACAAAGCTCTGTAAAGTCTTGACTCCTCATTTGATGTCAAATCTAATTGAGGATACTGGATGCTATTATTTATTTGCAAGTGTGCTCTAGAAAAATATCGATTGTTTGCTCCAATTCTAAATGTATTGAAAGTAAATATATTTTGTTCCTGATTACTATAGTTTGCCTCGGGAACAACCCAAATGAAAACATGCCTCGGTCTCCTAATACCTGTACTTATTCGAAAGGAGTTATTTACAGAGGTTGTTTGTAATATTTCGGTATGTTCTCTCAAATAAGTCCATTTTTTGGGTTTCAAATAATTTTCAAGATACTGTTTCATACCTAAACCGTTGAAAATAATTTTTGGACACCACAATCTTAATTTTGTTAAAATCACTTTACTATCTGGAGCAGCTCCTTTTCTGAAAATTATATTGTTGTCGCTTTCAAGTTCTATAAGAAGATTTGTCTTAATATTTGGGTGAAGATTATTTTTGAAAGCTGCAAAATAACTGTATAAATTTAGTGGAATCGATATTTTGTTAACAGCTGCAGCATCTGTTAAAATTTTTCTTCTAGCAAAACCTTCGTTATATAACGCTTGAGCTGGTCGTGCTTCTGTTGTTCCTGTGGATGAATCTAAATATAAAAATTGATCTTTACCGATCGTATCTGCATAACTTTTTGTATATTTTAAGAGGGAAAGTACGTTTGATGTTTCATTGGCTCTTGAGTTATTGTAAACTGTTATCCCGTTGCATTCAACCTGAATCTGTTTTATAAATGTATGACCATTAGTTGTAGTACAATCTTGATTACCGTTATTTGGTCCTGCTGTTATACCGGTTGTACTATCAGCAAGTGTTACAAGTTTGAAATCTACTTCCAAATATGCGTTATACCAATCGATCGGATTTACTTCTGAAGAGTTATCAACTGTGAATCGATAATTATCCTTAACCTGTCTATTATTATTTGCGACATTATCGATTAGCGGTGTTTCCAAATCGAAGGCCACGTATTCATATCGTTTGACCAATTCTGGATTTCTGAAACTCATTCTTATTATGAATTATAATAAGAAATTATTTTTAAAATTAAATCAAATCATTTACGATATTTCTAATATATTGATATTTGTCTTCTTTCTTCTCTTTTTTAGCGTTTTCTTCGTTTAAAAATTTAATAATTTCAACTCCTTTTGTTTCGCCTGAGGCTCGCGCTGATGATGATGGTGGTGCTGCAGGTTCTTTTTTACCTCTGGATGAAAACTTGTCATAAATGTTTTCACCAAGAACTTCACCAGTTTTTTCTCCAACCTTTTCAGCACCTTTTTCAATAAGTTTTTCTGCTGCTTTACTGGCTAATTTACTCGCTGTTTTTCCTGTTAATTTGGAACCGATTTTTGTAAAAATATCAAAGAAACCAGAACCTTGTATATCGCATGAAGAGTAATCTACAGAGTTAATATAAGAAATTTCTCCTGTATCAAAATTTCTAATCCTTCTTTGTTCTTCCATTTATATAAATTGAACAATTTATATAAATAAAATTATACTTCTTTTAACACTACAGTTATGGAAATATCGATATCGTTCAGATCAACATTTCTATCTTCATCGTCACTCATGTAAAATGTTACTTCAGATATATCTTTTCTATTTATCTTATGCCATAAATAATTCACTCTTGGGTAGATTTCAAAAGGTAAAGACCTTGTTTTTGTATTTGTTGAGAATGTGAATAAGGTATTGCTTCGCTTTCCTGAAACGATCGAATCGCTCAACAAACTACATTTTACGTAAAGATTATCGATGCTGTTACTGATATTAGGGAAATTTTTCCCATAACCGCTGCTCGTTAAAACTTTCGATTCGAATCCGAGTAAAATATTAAAATTTCCACTCGAACTAAAATCGATGCGATAATCGGTAGATAATTGAATAAATACCTTGTAAGTTGTAAGATCAAACAATACGCTAATTCCATATTCCTCCGTGTTGGGTATTTTTCCAATCGTTTTGTGGATAAAATCATTTATATCTTCGTAATCATAAACCCCTGATGGAAAAGTAATCGTTTCATATGTTTTACCTTTATCTTTTGATATTTTTAGTTTGTCGTTATCATATTCGGGACGAATGTTATGCCAACTCGCAGTCATGCTAAGATGATCCAATGCCAAAAAACATTCTTTATTATCGTCCAATCTCAACTCAGGAGTAAACCTTACAGTAAAATTTCCTGGTTTATTATTAGGATTTTGTTTTCTTGCATCTATAGATTTGAAAACTAGCGTTCTGTTAACATTCATTTTATTATACGATCTGTATAATAAAACTTTTTAATTTTAATTACGCTAAATATTTTTTATATAATTTCTCATGAATTGTTTTATCGATTGCTCCTATTCTTAACAATTCATCATTTATTTGCGATAAATCATTTCTCAAAACAGGTGAATTATTACCAGCGGCCATCGAACCTATTATTATCTTCATTCTGTCTGCCAATTGGTTCGGATCATTATAATAAACTATACTTGAACCGACTATTTTCGATTTACCAGATGATTTATGAGGAGGTAGATTACTCAACATATTTAAATCATTAAAAACTTTTACAGCGTTCATACTATATTTTGTTTTAGGATTGTATCTTTTCGTTAGTAAATTAATCAGAGATTTATCAACATCGGCTTGATAAATTAATTTTCCACCACGATAAGCGTTTAATTTCAGATCTTTCATTAATTTAGGTATGTCGATTAATAGTCCTCCATATTGATTATTTTTTTGAATTTTATAAGCGTTTCGTCTTGGTTGTTTGTACTTACGTACCCCTTCACCTTGTTTTTGTTTTGTATATTGCGGTAAAATTTTTACATTCTTAATCGTTGTTAAATATCTGTCTAATATATCTCTTGTTCTTTCATATATTTTCAGATCATAATCGAGTTTTTGTTTTTCTTCTTCTGTCTTTGGTTTTCTCCTTTTCAAACCACCTATCTTTATTCCGACACTTCTGTTTTCATCTTTAGCTTCATTATAAGTTGCAGTTAACTGTTCTTCATTCATTTTAAGTAGCTCATTAGGTTCATGAAAAGTTTCTTTTAAAAATTCTAATTCGCTTTCTGTGAACATCTTATTTGGTTCAGCAGTTATTACTTTAGCCGTTGGTGCAGGTATTGCAGGAATTTCAGGTATCGATTCACCAGGAAATGGTAGCTCTTTATTCAATGTTAAAATATCTTTGTTAGTTTCAACCAAATTTTTGAAACCACTGGTCAAAGCTAATTGATTTTCTTTTAATTGCTGAATTACTTTGTCCTGTTTTTCATCTGTTTTTTTCTGCTGTTCAATTAGCGGTTCTCTCAGAGTTTTAAAATAATCACTCATCGCAACATCGCGAACTTGTTCTTTATTTTTAACCTCATTCTTTACTTCGGTAACTGCTTTAGCAATTTTAAAACCTTCAAATTCTAAATCTGCATATTTTTTGATCTTATCAATATCCATAATTTATAATTTACATATAGGTTATTTAATTTATCTGTAAAATAAACATTTAAGTTATTTTTAAATATCTGTAAAATAATCATTTAAGTTTAAAATGTTTATCTACCTTATTAAATAAAATGAAAATACCGAATTATGATGTGATAAAAAATAACGATAATAATCGTTCGTTAAATGATTTTCTTAATGAAGATTTTCGTATGTTGCTAACTGGTCAAACTCGATGTGGAAAAACAAACACCTTAATGCATATTCTTAGAAAGCCGCTCATTTATTATGATAAGATTTATCTATACTCGCCAAATCAACATCAGGATAAAATTCAAGACTTGCAAAAATTAATGGAAAACGCCAGTCAAAGAGTTGGATATGATATTTTAGAACTTCTTGGAGAAGATGATATTATGGATACAACAGACTATCCGAACGATAATAGAAAAGTGGTGGTTTTTGATGATCTTATTAACGCTCCCCAAGCAGTTCAAAACAAAATCGCCAATCATTATACAGATGGTCGACGTCATAAAATTTCCCCGATCTATCTATCCCAGTCTTACTACGATGTTCCTCAGAAACTCCGACAGAACTGTTCCCACATGATTTTGTATCCACCAACGACCAAAAAACATTTAAATCTGATTGCGCAAGAAAATCTAATAGATCCGGTTCTTTTTGATAAACTTGGTCCATATGAATTCTTATTTTTAGACAAAGAAAAGAAAAGTGTTACTAAGAACTTTGATGAGACTTTTTAAAAATTATATATAATAAGAATAACATATATTAGAATAATATAATGGGTATTTTTAATAATATCAGAAGATACAGTAATTTCGATATATCTGAATATATAAAAAATTTTAATCAACAAGTACAAGCGAATGCTGGTTTGAAATTAGATGTCAATAACAATTACGATATTCAACAAAAACGTCTTGTAAATGTTGGTAAAGGAGTTGATAGCGATGATGTGATAACAAAACATCAGATGGAAAATGCGCTATCAATAAAACCAAATCCGACAGATGTTATTCTTGTTGATGGATCGACTCATATGACTGGTGATTTAGATCTTCGAGGAAATAGATTGATTCTTCCCGGAGAGATCGATATGAACAGAAAACTTATCACAAATATGGACACGGACGAAGATAACGATTTATGCGCTGTTAATATGGTGACTCTGAAAAAATTTCATCCTAACGCTCCTGAACCTACACATGAGGTCGTGAAAAATATCGATCTGAAAGAACGTTTCAATGTTGTTCAATCGAAACAACAGACTTATCACGATTTAGGAGCAAATTATAACAATCTTGTCTCTTACAACGATGTTAGGAATATTTTCTTATCTCGCAAAGAGACGTTTCCGATGGAGACTAGTTTGGATATGGGAAACAATACGGTTTACAATGTAAAGGACCCGACGGTCGCCGACCAAGGAGCAAATAAAAGATACGTGGATCATATAATTTCCGGTAAATTGAGTAATCCGTCCGGTGAAGATCTCAATATGTCAAACCATAAGATTATAAATTTAGAAGATCCACAAAATAGTTCCGACGCATGTAATAAATCTTATGTTGACGGCGCTGATAAAAATCTTGATCTCAAGATAGGGGATGTGGTAGTTCATACGATAGAAATAGAAGAGAAGCTTAAAAAATATGTTGACGAATCGCACATCACCAGCTCGTCAGCGCTTTCAGCGCTGAAAGATGATTTTAGGTACCTAATGGAAAATGTTGACGAAAGCTCATCCGAGCATAACGTGACTGTCACCGGTATAGTCGATTTGGTAGAGTCGCCGCATACGCTAAACAGAAAAGTTTACAGTCTTTTATTACACAAACACCTGTTAAATAGCTACGCATCAAGAATCGGTTTTAATATGTATAAATTACCAAAGGGAGAATATACCGTTTGTATTGAATTTATTCCCCCAACAATGAGCGGCGTCAGCGTCGATGTTGAATCGACTTCTATCAACATAAATAAACAATCGACAAAAAAATTTACGGATTACAGTAGAAGCATTATCAATCTGCATAAGTGGGATATTTCACCACCGGAATATATTATGGTCGATTTAAAATGTAGCGGCTCACCAACATCAGCTTCGCAAGCTCAAGCTTACCTTATAATTTACGGAATAAAAGGAAACCATTCAGATGTACCGGCCAGTGTTTACGATTCTCCTTATATTTTGGAAGGTGGGAAAATACTAATGCAGACTACACTCGATATGAATAATCATGCAATTCTCAATTCACCAAGTCTCAACAGTTGTGGTGTATTAATCAACGGTCTTTACAAGAAAACTACGAACCAAACATTTGCTCTATTTTTAGGAGAGGAAGAAGAAGAAATGGTTGCGGAAAATTGTAAAATTGTAAAATGTTGTATTAAGATCCTCGATACGCTTGAAACATACCCTCCTATTTTTGTGTTGATAAACAATGTGATAGGAAGGGGTGAGGGTGGTAAGAAGCAGGTCTGTCACCTGGATAGAGATATTATTTTGACTGAGTGTGATACATTTCGGGTGAGAGTACAAAGTGATCAAGGTGATATACCGTCAATCAATAAATGTTTGGTAAGCCTTCTACTTGAACCGATCTCCTAAGTTTCTCATAAAAATTTATTATACGCTACGTATAATAAATTAGACGATCTTTCACACACTAGATCTAGCTAGATCTGTTCAAGCGCTTCTACAACCTCTCTAGCGATCTCTCGAGATTCCTTGAGCCATTTAGGAGATAAGATATGTTCATTTATAAAAGAGACAAGAAAGAAAACGCTTGCAATCATTTTATGTTTAAAATTTTATTATTATAATTTTAAAATATGAAACATAAGCGAGATATTTTCACATTCAATCATATCGATACATCGATTGATGAGGAGAGATTGTTGGAGATCAAGGCTCTTTACAGATTTTATCACAAGAAGTGGTGGTGTTATAAAAAGACATATAGACGGTTCAAACGGATGAATCTATTCTGTAAACTGAGTAGTTCATTTCTTATCGCGAGCGGTACAATAGCAGGCGGAGTTACGCTAAACCCGGTTACGTTAGGAGTTATTGCCGGTGCGGGATTGTTATTGAAAACATACGCCGATTACAAGAATTATAATCGACGGATTGAAATGAGTAAACATGCATATACAACGTATCAGAAAGTATTGATTGACTTACGTTCTTGTATGCGAGGAAAACATTTCGATCACGATTCGTTTGTGGATGAGATGAGATTAATCGATGATATGATTAGCGATCTTTGTACACTTTCTAATGATAGGATTGAAGAGAAATATGAGAGAATTTTCATAACGTGAATCCTTCATGGGTAATGTAACATGTGTATACGTGTGAAATTTATTATACGTCTTGTATAATAAATCATTTACATAAAGAGTGAGTCATTCATTTTCATTTTCATTTCATTTTATTTTCACTTAGTTAACTAATTCACAAAAGTGCTTACGCTGTAAACATAGTCACTTACGCTGTAAACATAGTCACTTACGCTGTAAACATAGTCACTTAATATATTCAATTGAGAAATATGCTTACGCTGTAAACATAGTCACTTACGCTGTTACACATTTGAGATTTTGATCGCTACTTAAGAAAACGTGCACTTTCTTCTTCACAAACCTTACTAACACTTTTCAAATTCGTCAAATTTGTATGGATCGGTAAAACATAATATTACAGTCTCGAATACACTTCAAATAGACTCCTAAGTGTCATTTTAAAATTAATATACCGTGTTGTAAATCCATATGATTCTTGAACATCTTGAAGTAACCTGTCGTTGTCCATGCTTGCTTCAAATGACGTGTCAAACCTTTGAGGCCCTATTTATACCCTCGGGTTGGTTGGCCGGTCGAAAGCGGTTTCGACTGGTTAGTTGATGACATCACCGAAACCAGTTAGTTGATGACATCATCAAAACTGCTTTCAACCGGTTATTTTTTTCACTGAACGTGACAACGTTTCAGCTCAATGAACACGTATTTCAAGTCGTGAAACGCGACTTGAAATTGATTTATTTAAGTTTATTCTTCATCTTCACTTTCGCTTTCTTCTATTGCTAACAACGCTTGTCTCTGTTTTAGCGGTTTAACATATGCTTCGTGAACTTTCATCTGTATCGAAACGACGCTGTCACTGATGTAAATGCTTTCGATTAACAAAGCTAATTTGACTTTACAATATTGGTTAAGATAGTCGAGCGGATCAGGTTTCTCGTTTCCTTTCGCTGTGAATAGCGATAAAATCTTATCTGACTTTTCCGAATATATCAGTTTAGCATATAATACCGGTGCACTTGCTACATGTTTCTTACCAGTCTTACCTTTCTTGAAATATAATAGCTGACTTAATTTATTCGCTATTTCAGGACCATACGTGTCTTCTAATTGTTCAAAACAAATATCCTCGAGAAATGACAAACACTTAAAAAACTCATTTTCTTCAGCTGTCGGCTCTTTCTCTTTACTCCATAAACAAACCGGAATAGAGTAACCGACTACCTCGTTAGTTACTTTATCCTTTCTTTCATTCACTCCAAAACTGAAGAGAAATGGCGATTCGATAACTAGCGGTCCTTTCTTGTTATTAGGATAATTGGTTTCAATCTTAATCCTTTGATATCCTGAATCGGTGTTTTTCACCGTGTATGTTACAGCTTCGTGGAAAGTAATATTTTCTTTGCAGAGATTTGAAAGACTTGTCAGTTGCATGTTTGTTATATAGTATATTTATTTTCTTTAAGACAATTTTTTCAACTCGCGTTTCACGAGTTGAAATTATAATTACAGTTTTAATCTTCGCTTTCGCTTTCGCTTAATTCAATTTCTTCATTTTCAGCATATTTCTCTATCCACCGTTGTATCTCTTCTCTACATTCCTTAAGTAGTATATAAGAGGCACTACTGCTCACTTTACATCACCCATAAAAGTATCGAATTTTACCCGATACATTTCCTCGTTAAATTTTTCAAGATTTCTTCAAAAAATCCTCGTTAAATTTCCAAAATTGTCGTTAATTTAGTGTATTTTGGAAATTTTCCTCGGTAAAAACCCAGTGGGTAACCATCTTACCCGTTTTTGAAAAAATTCTGGCTCACTTTCCAAAAAAAACACACATCCTCATGAGGCACTTTCCAAAAAAAACATCCTCATGAGCCATTTTCCAGATATAGTGTTTTAATCAATACTCATTGTTAACACAGCACAGTTTGAAGAAAAAACTTCATCTTCTTCGCTTTCTTCAGGAATTGTAAGTGGTGAATCTGGTGGGTTAACATATATATCATGTACCGTAACTTGAAATGAAACTTCTTCTTTGCTGATATAGATACTATCGATAATCAGAGCCAATTTGACTTTTTCTAGCTTTCTCTTTGCGATTCTTGTTAAGATCTTATCCCTTTGTTTTGAATGTTTTGGTAGTTTAACATTAAACATTGTTGGATATATTAACCCACAAACTCTTGTACCCATACCTTCAAAATGAAAACCATAAAAAATACCTTTTATCTTATTAGCTATTTTTTCACCATAAACACCCTTTAAATGTCGCCTACAGATGTCTCTAATAAAAACCATACAATCAAAAAACTTTTCTTCTTCTTCCGTTGCCATTCGACTGCATCCTTCTTTACCGTATAATTCAACAGGAATGGTGTAACCAAGTAGTTCACTACTTTCGTTTTGACTATATATCTCTTTTACGCCTATAATTCGAAGAAATGGTGAATCGATTACTAGCGGACCTTTATAGGTGTCGATCTTAATTATTTCAAAACCGGTTTTGCTGTTTTTTACCGGTTTATGGAAAATAATATCTGTTGAAACTTTTGAAGGATTCATATTTGTTATATTACCATATTTATTTTTTAAGACGATTTTTTTCATTTCTAGAAACAAGAAATGAAAAAATAAACAGATCATCAATCTTCATCTTCGCTTTCTTCAGCTATAGATAATAGCGATTCTCGTTGTGGTAACGGTCTGAAATATGCCTCATGAACCTTAATCTGAATTGAAACAGCTTTTTCACCAATATAAATACTATCAATTATCAAAGCTAATTTCACATGGCAATATGTGTTTAAATAGTCGAGCGGATCAACATTTTTGTTTCCTTTCACTTTGAATAACGTCAAGAATTTATTCGACTTTTCCGAATAATTGAGTTTGGCATACAATATCGGTGGATTATTTCCTATATCACTGCTCTTGCAATACAAAATATTATTTAATTCGCCAGCAATTTCTGGATCAAAAGTCTCTTCCAAGTGCTTACGGCAAAGTTCTTCAAAATTTTCCAAAGAAAAATAAAACTCTTCTTCGTCCGGTGTCGGTTGATTGTCTTTGGACCATAAACAGACCGGAATAGAATATCCAAGTAGCTCACGAGTTCCGTCTTCTTTACTTCTTCTTTCGGTTACACCAAAACTGAAAAGAAACGGTGTTTCAATGACTAGCGGACCTTTCTTATCACCGTAATTGGTCGTAATTTTAATCCTTTGATAATTGTAAAGGTCATTTTTTATCGGTTTGCTGAAAATAATATCATCATCGCGAACATCTGAGAGAATTGACAGTTGCATGTTGTTATAATTACATATTTATTTCCTTAAGACCATTATTCATTTCTAGTAAAAGAAATGAAAAATATTCAAGCTTCATTCCTACCTGCAATCCTTGCAACAGCGTTTATCTTTCTTATGAATACAGATACCGTTTCCACCGCATTCTTTGCAATAATATTTCACTCGATTGTGTTCACAAAACTGATTTCCACTACACTCCTTGCAATAGTACTTGTTATTTCCATGAATGCAGATTCCACTTCCACCACAATCTTTACAAAAATACCGTCGTTTACCGTGTTCACAAATCCTTGATCCCGAACACTCCTTACAATTGTATTTATTTTTCCCGTGTGGGCAAAGTTTTTCTTTACGTTCTGGTGATTTCACAGGTTCTTTCAATTCTACAGCTTGTAAAGCATCGATGAGTTCGGCTTTCCTCATTAGGTACCAACCTTTAATTTTCTGCTTTTTTGCTTCAGCTTTCAACTCTTTCAAAGATTTTTCCATTTGTTTTATAAGGTACTTTATATTTTTAATACCATTTTTTGATACTTACGAAACAGTCTTAATAACCTTCACTAGAGGTTCATATATATCTAATTCAGCTAAAGCATCGATGAGTTTACCTTTCCTCATTAGATACCAACCTTTAATTTTCTTCTCTTTTGCTAAATATCGCAATTCTTTGAAGGTATATTTTGTTCGATTAATCAATGGCCTTTCCCATTCATCATCCATTTTATTTATTTAATACCAAATCTTTATGTTCATTTGAATTTTTTATCATATCGATCTTCGATTCGGTTATTTATTACTGGGCATAAATCGATGATTATCTCATCGATCAACCTCATATCGTTAACAAACGATTCGTGATCGAACTGTTTTCCACGTAAGCAAGACCGCAAATCAACCAAAACTTTCTGGTATGTTGTAAATGCAAATTTACTCATCTCGATCCGTCGGTTATAATTTTTATAATCGGTAAATGTTTTGACCAACAACCCTGCACCGGAAATGACACCTAAAATAACAGGGTTCAACGTAATTCCGCCGGCAATCGTACCGCCTGCGATAAGAGACGATGAAGACAGTTTACACAAGAGATTCATCCGTTTGAGATGTCTAAAAGTCTTTTTATAACACCACCATTTCTTGTGATAAAAACTGTAAAGGGATTTGATAGCTGTTAATTTTGTCTCGTCGATCGATGTATCGATGTGATTGAATGCAAAAAGATCGTATTTCATTTTATAAAGAATAATAATAATTTTTAAAAAATGATCGCATTCATTTTCATTCTTGTCTCTTTTATAAATGATAAACCAAACAAACCTCGTACAAGAGATATTGATGGTTATCCACTTCAAGGATTCGACGAAGTTTATACTCCTCAATGGTTAAGAGAATGTCGAGAAATCACAAGAGAGGTTGTAGAAAATCTAGTGTGAAAGTAGTAATACTAACTTATTATACGAAACGTATAATAAGTTTAAATTTGACCGTATCTATTCTTCATCTGAAGACTCTTCATAATCAGAGTTCCACTCAATAGGCTCAACGGGTAGCTTGTTAATAGAGCGTAAAAGACAGCGTTGTAATTTAATGTAGGTTATCAACTCCGTTTTCCATATGTCTTTGATATTTTCCTCTTTCGCGCCATATATCAGTGATATTTTCATTAGATTGTCAAATGTTAATGACGCAAGATGTTCGTTTGGGAACTCAAGTATCCTTTTTATCTTTTTTGGATATTCCGTTTGTGGTTCACTACTTGTGACTGTGACCTTAATTATTTTGATCTCACCACTTGTGTCCATTGTCTTATTTTTATATAAGACAATATTTCTTTAATTCCATTTTTTATATTTTTATGTCGTCTCAAGCCACAGACTTACCAAACATTTATTGATGCTGGTTCCTTGTAAACTTTGTATTCTCACACGAAATATATCACATTCTTCCATATTTACATCGTTACTCAAGTGACAGACCTGTTTCTTACCACCTCCACCTCTTCCTATTACATTATTTATCAACACGGCAATATGAGGGTACGTTTCGAGCGTATCGAGAATGTTAACGCAACATTTTACAATTTTACTCTTAACCGGAACCATAGTATCTTTTTCCCCTAAAAATAGAGCAAATGTTGAGTTTTCAGTTCTATTGTAAACACCGTGAATTTCAAACACACCTCCACTATGTCCTAACGATGGTGAATTGATAATTGCGTGTTTGTTCATATCTAAAACGGTCTGCATAACCATTTTACGATTCTCAAAAAAATAAGGAGAATCGTAAACACTCGATGGAACATCTGAATGGTTCCCTTTTATTCCGTAAATCACTAGATAAGCTTGAGCTTGCGAAGCCGATGTTGGTGAACCGCTACATTTTAAATCGACCCTAATATATTCCGGTGGTGAAATTTCCCACTTATGCAGATTGATAATGCTTCTACTGTATTTTGTAAAGATTTTCGTCGATTGTTTATTTATATTGATAGAAGCTGATTGAACATCGACGCTAACACCACTAATTGTAGGTGGAATAAATTCGATACAAACGGTATATTCTCCATCCGGTAATTTATACAGATTAAATCCGATTCTTGAGGCGTAGCTATTTAGCGGATGTTTGTGTAATAAAAGACTGTAAACTTTTTTGTTTAGCGTATGCGGCGACTCCAACAGATCGACTATACCGGTAACGGTTATATCATGCTCGGATGAGCTTTCGTCAACATTTTCCATTATGTATCGGAACTCATCTTTCATATCTTCCGAAGTGGTAATATGCGATTCATCGATATATTTTTTGAGCTTCGCTTCTACCTCGTTCGTATGAACTACCACATCCCCTATCATGAGATTAAGCTTTTTATCACCACCGTCAACGTAAGACTTATTACATGCGTCATACGATAGTTGCGGATCTTCTAAATTTATAATCTTATGGTTTGTCATATCTAAATCTTCACCGGACGGATTACTCAATTTACCGGAAATTATACGATCCACGTATCTTTTATTGGCCCCTTGGTCGGCGACCGTCGGGTCCTTTACATTGTAAACCGTATTGTTCCCCATATCTAAACTAGTCTCCATCGGAAACGTCTCTTTGCGAGATAAGAAAATATTCCTAACATCGTTGTAAGAGACAAGATTGTTATAATTTGCTCCTAAATCGTGATAAGTCTGTTGTTTCGATTGGACAACATTGAAACGTTCTTTCAGATCGATATTTTTCACGACCTCATGTGTTGGTTCAGGAGCGTTAGGATGAAATTTTTTCAGAGTTATCATATTGACAGCGCATAGATCATCATCTTCGTTCGTATCCATATTGGTGATTAGTTTTCTGTTCATATCGATCTCTCCGGGAAGAATCAATCTGTTTCCTCGAAGATCTAAATCACCGGTCATATGAGTGGACCCATCAACAAGAATAACATCTGTCCGATCTGCTTTTGTTGATAACGCATTTTCCATCTGATGCTTTGTTATCGCATCATAATTACCCACTCCTTCGCCAACATTCACAAGACGTTTTTGTTGAATATCGTAATTGTTATTCACATCTAATTTCAAACCGGTATTCGCTTGTACTTGTTGATTAAAATTTTTTATATATTCCGATATATCGAAATTAGTGTATCTTCTGATATTATTAAAAATACCCATACTCTAATCTTATTTCATATAATTTTAAAAACTCTCATCAAAGTTCTTGGTAACGCTTTTCTTTTCTTTGTCTAAAAATAAGAATTCATATGGACCGAGTTTATCGAAAAGAACCGGATCTATTAGATTTTCTTGCGCAATCAGATTCAGATGCTTTTTAGTCGTCGGCGGATACAAAATCATGTGGGAACAGTTCTGTCGAAGTTTCTGTGGAACATCGTAGTAGGATTGGGACAGATAGATCGGGGAAATTTTATGATGTCGACCATCTGTATAATGATTGGCGATTTTGTTTTGAACTGCTTGGGGAGCGTTAATAAGATCGTCAAAAACCACCACTTTTCTATTATCGATCGGATAGTCTGTCGTATCCATAATATCATCTTCGCCAAAAAGTTCTAAAATATCGTATCCGACTCTTTGACTGGCGTTTTCCATTAATTTTTGCAAGTCTTGAATTTTATCCTGATGTTGATTTGGTGAGTATAGATAAATCTTATCATAATAAATGAGCGGCTTTCTAAGAATATGCATTAAGGTGTTTGTTTTTCCACATCGAGTTTGACCAGTTATCAACATACGAAAATCTTCATTAAGAAAATCATTTAACGAACGATTATTATCGTTACTTTTTATCACATCATAATTCGGTATTTTCATTTTATTTAATAAGGTAGATAAACTTAAAGTGTTTATTTTACAGATATTTAAAAATAACTTAAATGTTTATTTTACAGATATTTAAAAATAACTTAAATGTTTATTTTACAGATATTTAAATAATAAGTTATGGATCTTGATAAGATTAAAAAATATGCAGATTTAGAATTTGAAGGCTTTAAAATTGCTAAGGCAGTTACCGAAGTAAAGAATGAGGTTAAAAATAAAGAACAAGTTCGCGATGTTGCGATGAGTGATTATTTTAAAACTCTGAGAGAACCGCTAATTGAACAACAACGTAAAACAGATGAAAAACAGGACAAAGTCATTCAGCAATTGAAAGAAAATCAATTGGCTCTAACCAGCGGTTTCAAAGATCTGGTTGAAACTAACAAAGATATTTTAACATTGAATAAAGAGCTACCATTTCCTGGTGGTGACCAACCACCAACGGATACGCTACCGGCAATACCATCACCGAAGGCTGAAATAATAACTGCTGAACCAAATAAGATGTTCACAGAAAGCGAATTAGAATTTTTAAAAGTTTCTTTTCATGAACCTAATGATCTACTTAAAATGAGCAATCAACAGCTTGTTGCAGCTTATAATGAAGCTAAAGATGAAAACAGAAGTGTTGGAAAAAAGATAGGTGGTTTGAAAAGGAGAAAACCAAAGACAGAAGAAGAAATTCAACAACTCGCTTATGATCTGAAAAAATATGAAGAAACAAGAGATATATTAGACCGATATTTAACAACGATTAAGAATGTAAAAATTTTACCGCAATATACAAAACAAAAACAAGGTGAAGGGGTACGCAAGTACAAACAACCAAGACGAAACGCTTATAAAATTCAAAAAAATAATCAATACGGAGGTCTATTGATCGACATGCCTAAGCTGATGAAAGATCTGAAACTAAACGCTTATCGCGGCGGAAAATTAATTTATCAAGCCGATGCTGATAAATCTCTGATTAATTTACTAACGAAAAGATACAATCCTAAAACAAAATATACCATGAACGCTGTAAAAGTTTTTAACGATCTGAATATACTGAGTAATTTACCTCCTCATAAATCATCTGGTAAATCGAAAATAGTCGGTTCAAGTATAGTTTATTATAATGATCCCAGCAAATTGGCAGACAGAATGAAGATAATAATCGGTTCGATGGCTGCCGGTAACAACTCTCCTGTTTTGAAAAACGATTTATCTCAAATCATCGATGAACTGTTAAGAATAGGAGCGATAGATAAAGCAATTCATGAGAAACTGTTTAAAAAATATTTAGCGTGATTAAAATTTTAAAGATTTATTATACGTATCGTATAATAAAATGAATGTTAACAGAACGCTAGTTTTCAAATCTATAGATGCAAGAAAACAAAATCCTAATAATAAACCGGGAAATTTTACTGTAAGGTTTACTCCTGAACTGAGATTGGACGATAATAAAGAATGTTTTTTAGCATTGGATCATCTTAGCATGACTGCAAGTTGGCATAACATTCGTCCCGAATATGATAACAACAAACTAAAAATATCAAAAGATAAAGGTCAAACGTACGAAACGATTACTTTTCCATCAGGGGTTTACGATTACGAAGATATAAACGATCATATCCACAAAACGATTGGAAAAATACCCAACACGGACGAATATGGAATTAGCGTATTGTTTGATCTTACAACTTACAAGGTATTTATTCAATTAAATGAAAATTTCCGCATCGATTTCAGTTCGAGTGGAAATTTTAATATTTTACTCGGATTCGAATCGAAAGTTTTAACGAGCACCGCCTACGGCAAAAATTTCCCTAATATCAGTAACAGCATCGATAATCTTTACCTAAAATGTAGTTTGTTGAGCGATTCGATCGTTTCAGGAAAGCGAAGCAATACCTTATTCACATTCTCAACAAATACAAAAACAAGGTCTTTACCTTTTGAAATCTACCCGAGAGTGAACTATTTATGGCATAAGATAAATAGAAAAAATATATCTGAAGTAACCTTTTACTTGACCGATGATGAAGATAGAATTGTTGATCTGAACGACATCGATATTTCTATAACTGTAGTGTTAAAAGAAGTATAGAAATTTATTTAGAATTTATAAAACTTAGACTTGGACTTACGTCATGGAAGAACAAAGAAGAGTAAGAGATTTTGATACAGGAGAAAATTCTTATATCAACTCTGTAGAGTATGGTTCCGGTCTCTTCGATACACTTGCAAAAATCGGTTCCAAATTAACAGGAAAAACAGCGAGTAAATTGGCTAGTAAAGCAGCAGAAAAACTTATTGAAAAAGGTGCTGAACAGGTCGGTCAAAAAACCGGTGAAGTTCTTGGTGAAAAAATTTATGACAAGTTTTCATCAAGAGGTAAAAAAGAACCTGCTGCAGCACCACCGCCACCGCCACCGCCACCGCCAGCACCGCCACAAATCTCAGGTGAAACAAAAGGAGTCGATATTATCAAATTTTTAAACGAAGAAAACGCTAAGAAGGAGAAGAAAGAAGACAAATTTCAATATATCAGAAATATCGTGAATGAACTGATTTAATTTTAAAAATAATTTCTTATTATAATTCATAATAAGAATGAGTTTCAGAAATCCAGAATTGGTCAAACGATATGAATACGTGTGCTACGATTTGGAAACACCGCTAATCGATAATGTCGCAAATAATAATAGACAGGTTAAGAATAATTATCGATTCACAGTTGATAACACTTCAGAAGCAAATCCGATCGATTGGTATAACGCTTATCTGGAGGTAGATTTCAAACTTGTTACACTTGCTGATAGTACAACCGGTATAACAGCAGGACCAAATAACGGTAATCAAGATTGTACCACAACTAATGGTCATACATTTATAAGACAGATACAGGTTGAATGCAACGGGATGACAGTTTACAATAACACAAGAGCCAACGAAACATCGAACGTACTTTCCCTCTTAAAATATACAAAAAGTTATGCCGACACGATCGGTAAAGATCAGTTTTTATATTTAGATTCATCCACGGGAACAACAGAAGCACGACCGGCTCAAGCGCTATATAACGAAGGTTTTGCTAGAAGAAAGATTTTGACGGATGCTGCAGCTGTTAACAAAATATCGATTCCGTTAAATCTATACAGCTATTTTGCAGCTTTCAAAAATAATCTTCACCCAAATATCAAGACAAATCTTCTTATAGAACTTGAAAGCGACAACAATATAATTTTCAGAAAAAATGCTGCTCCGGATAGTAAAGTGATTTTAACAAAATTAAGATTGTGGTGCCCAAAAATTATTTTCAACGGTTTAGGTATGAAACAGTATCTTGATGATTATTTGAAACCCAAAAAATGGACCTATTTGAGAGAACATACCGAAATATTACAATCAACATCTGTAAATAGCTCCTTTCGAATAAGTACAGGTATTAGGAGACCGAGGCATGTTTTCATCTGGGTTGTTCCCGAGGCAAGTTATAGTAATCAGGAGCAAAATATATTTACTTTCAAAACATTTAGTATCGGTGCAAACAATCGATATTTTTCTAGAGCACGCTTGCAAATAAATGATAGCATCCAGTATCCTCAATTAGAAATGACATCAGATGAGGAGTCAAGACTTTACAGAGCTTTGTTATCCTACAGTTCCGCTTACAACGACTTTTTAAGCGGAACAATAATTGACCGATCAAATTTCAGAAATCTTTTTGGAATTCTATACTTTAATCTTAGAAACCAAGAAGAAGATGTAAAAGATGGTGTGGTTTCACTAACTTTCAATTATGAATTGAACGGAGCAAATCCAACAAATTATAGAATAAATGCTTTAGTCTTACACGAAAAAGAGATAGAGTTATACACGTCATCCGGAAAAATATTAATAAAAGCGTAAATCTAATTAAAATTATATTTTGTAAAATTAAAAATGGCAACACCGTATTTTGCATATGGAGTAAATCTGTCTCAAGGACAAATGTCAAGGTTGAAAAAAGCATATGACGATAATTCAGAAATTACGATAAGGTTGAGTAAGAGTAATTTGAAAGGGTCGCATGAACTGTTGTTGACAAAAACCCAGATTAATAAGATTAATAAAGCCCTAAAAAACGGTACCGGTACCGATATCAAAATATCTAAAACACAGATTCGTAAAGCGATCACCGTAGGTGGAAGTTTGTGGACCTCGTTGATGTCACTCGGTGCAAAGTTGTTACCTTTTGCTACAAAAGCGGCAACAAAGGTAGTACCTTTAGCTACAAAAGCAGCTACAAAAGTACTACCTCATTTAGCTACAGGAGCGTTAGGCGCTTTGGGAAGTCTCGGTATCGATAAGATTTTTGGTAACGGAATTACGGTACCGTTTGATTTTCTTCCTCAACTGCTTCGCATAAAAGGATTGACGCAAAGGCAAGCGCAAGTTGCGCAAAAAGGTATGCAAACCGGTAGCGGTATAACATTCAAACCTACGCAAAGACAGATAAATGGAGGATTTTTAGGAACACTTGCAGCGATCGGAATTCCTATGGCTATCGAATTAGCTTCAAAACTTTTTGGAAAAGGATTACAGATATCGCCAAGTCCAAGAGAAGGATACGGATTACAGGTACCGAAAAGAGAAGGTAGAGGATTACAGATTTCTCCAAAGTTTCCATACCAACCTCCGCCTTTTTACGGATCATGGGGTGAAAAAAACCCAAATTTAGGGATGTACCGCTAAGTAATTTTGACCTCCTTGAATGGGTAAGATACTTAAAAATACCTGATTTCCAAGGTATTTTTTCGAGAGATCAAACGGTCAGTCATCCGACAGGCAAAACAGGATGTTGTATAATTAATCTTGATGATAAGATAGGGAACGGTACACATTGGGTAGCTACATTTGTAAAAAATAAAAATCTCATATATTATTTTGATTCGTTTTGTTTACCGCCACCACAAGATTTCATTGATTATGCTATAAAATCGGGTATGGAATATCAATATAATATCGGTTACCCGTTTCAAGCTATAAAATCAGTAAGATGCGGTTATTATTGTTTATATTTTCTTGATAATATTTACAAAAAATCATTTTATGATTGCTTAAGTAGATTCAAAATCGATAATCAAAACTATAATGAAAAGTTTATTAAAAAATATTTCATGTAATTAAAATTAAAAAGTTTTATTATACAGATCGTATAATAAATAAAGAACTTACGTATGGAGTCGTTAACGTATTGCGTCAAAGAAAAAATAAAAACCGGCTGTACTGAACCATCCGGTTATATGACAGCTAAAAATGGTAGGCCTATGTTTTGGTGCACTTGCGCTAATTGCGGAATCAAGAAAACCCGTTTCGTTAAGAGTTCGGAAAACTAGTTGGGCCCCCACAAGGTGGGGGCTTTGGTGAAATGGCTATGGAAGGTCTGACGATGCATGCGTTACCTTGGTTAGGAAAGAAAGCTGTTGAAATGGGTCGTTATGGAGCAAGTGAGCTGTTGAGAAATAAAAATATGCAAACCAAAGCTTTGGATTTCGCTCTCGACAAAGCAAAACCGTTTCTTGAAAATACTGCCTCACAGATAATGAACGAATTGTCAACTAAGATCAGGCCTGACAAAAAATATAAAACGGATCGAGCTGATTTAGATGGGAGTGGTGTCGACATTCATAAAATGATCGGTAAGCTTCCGAAACCGAAAGGAGGATGGACATTACCCGGACATAAATACACAGGACCATACAATGACTTGGATACACAACTGACGTATGATCCGGAAACAGGAAAAATACTGGAGATCTACGATAAACCGACGGGTAAAACGGATGCCATAGCGATGCAGCATGACGTCGATTATTCTGTGTGCGCAAATAAGCCGGAACCGCGAAAATGTAAAAACGATGCGGATAGAAAAATGGTGAAAGCCTTGGATAGCGTGCCCTATAGTGATCGACAATGGGGTCACTGGTTAGCTAGAAATACTATCGACGTAAAACAAAAACTTGGGTTGGGAAACGGATAAGGCCGCCGAGTAAATGGCAAGAAAAGCTTGCAGACGAGCTGCATAAACCCATAAGGCGAAAGTTTACTCGGCGGCGTGTTATTGTAAACGGAATCGATGAGATATGGTGCTCTGATCTTGTCGAGATGCAGAAATTAAGTAAGTGGAATAAGGGATATCGATATCTTCTCATGGTGTTAGATGTTTTCAGTAAATACGGTTGGATTGTACCGTTGAAGAATAAAAAGGGAGAGACCGTTAGGGAAGCGTTCAAAACAATATTCAAGAAAGGAAGAAAACCGAAAATGCTGTGGGTGGATAAGGGTAAAGAGTATTACAACAAGAATATGAAAGAACTGTTGGATAAAAATAAGATAGTGATGTATTCGACAGAGAATGAAGAAAAATCTAGTGTTTGTGAAAGATGGAACCGTACGATAAAAGAGAAAATGTATAAACAATTTACCGTTCAAAACAATACTGTGTATTATGATATGTTACCGATGATATTGAAAGAATACAATAATTCAAAACACCGAAGCATCGGTATGACACCTGTGGAAGCGTCGAAGAAAAAGAACGAAAGTGCTGTTTACTTAAATTTGTATGGTAATGTGAAACGTACGTACACAAAACCATCTTTTAAAGTTGGGGATAAAGTTCGAATATCAAAATACAAACGTCCTGTTTTCGATAAAGGTTACACACCGAATTGGACTGAAGAGATTTTTACCGTCGATAAGATTCGATACACTAACCCTATAACTTATAAACTGAAAGATGAGTTGGGTGAGGAGATAACAGGTTCTTTTTATCAGGAAGAGCTGCAGAAGGCTAAACAGACCATCTTTCGAATTGAGAAAGTGATTCGACGAGATGCTCGAAAAGGTAAAGCGTTAGTGAAGTGGAGCGGGTATAGCGATAAATTCAACTCTTGGGTAGATCTGAAAGAATTGAAAGATCTGCGGTGAAGATCTCTTCTTTTCATTTCATGAACGTGAAATGAAAATTTAAAATGGTATTAAAAAAATCTTGAGTATGATTAAGATGGAGTCACAAACTGTTCAACAGCTTAAGGCAATTGCACGTGAAAACGGTTTGAAAGGTTATTCACGTTACAGGAGGAAAGCGGACCTGATCAAATTCATTGAAAGTAGAATAAATACTCCACCACCTCCCCCACCACGCGGTATCGTAACTTTTATAGATGAAGAAGAACCACCACCTCCACGAAAAGCAGAACCAAAACCTTATCAGATAAAACCCAAACAAACCCGCAGGCAGAAAAGAGAACAGAAAAACTTTGAAGCGCCTTCGGGGGTTGAACTGGTGAATAATAAAACAAAAGAGAAACAGATCAAGCGGGTCAAGAAAAAACTCCAAAAGGTTAATAAAAAGTTGAAAAATAACAAAAAGCAGAGAAAACAGCTGTTTTCAAAAAGAGAGCTACTCAACAACGAGCTTGACATCTTGAAAGGGCATAAAGCTTCGCCTGAAGCTTCGTATGAGATAATCAAAATATCTTCAAATGAAAGTAGAAAGTTCAAATCGTTTTTCGATAAATTCAAAGTAAAAATACTAAACCTTTTGGGTGTATTCGATATTAATCAATTACTGTTGGAAATAGCTAACAAAGTAATAAAAGATAGAGGGTTACAAAACGGTGACAAGATTCGTTGGATACTAAATCATATAAGTTGGCATAAACCGGTCAGTACGAAACGAATCACAATCACAGATAACCTTGGAACGGATCTGGTCGAAGAGATAGCTAGATTCGTTGAATACAAGGATGTACCGATTAGTGAGGTTGAGATAGAGATTGAGTCGATAATGGTTCCTCGAGGAAAAGGACGATTGCGTGTGACAAAAGACAATGTTTCAAGAAAAAGGTCAGTTATAACGATTAAAAACAGTGATTCAATCTGTCTTGCCAGAGCAATTGTAACAGCAGTTGCAAATATTAACAAAGATAGATGGACAAGTTCACAATTGAAAAACGGGTTCAACGCTTCGAGAAAACTGCAGGAAGAGGAGGCAAAGAAACTTCACGAAGAAGCTGAAGTTCCAATCATTTTATTTGGGTCTACTCTTGAAGATGTGAAAAGATTTTCTGACCACTTGAAAGTAGAGATTAATATCGTTGATACTGACCAGTTTAATGAGATAATTTTCACAGCCGCTCCTTTTGAAAATGCGAGTAAGATCTATCTTTTGAAAAATCAAAATCATTACGATGTCATTACAAGTATGCCAGGCTTTCTTTGTAAAGATTATTATTGCCATACATGCAAGAAACCCTATGAACATAGAGATAAGCATAGATGTCCGACAAAATGTATCGCTTGTTTCAAATCTTTTCCTGACGGAAAAAAGTGTTCTAAACCACCAATTCCATGCGATAAATGTAATAGATCTTTTTTTGGATTAGATTGTTATGAAGAACATAAACGAGACAGATCAAAATGGGGAGAACCCGACATTGTGTGTGAAAATGTAGGAAAATGTCTGTCATGCGAGAGAATAATCGTAACTTCAAAAGATAGAGATGGAACGATTCATAACCTAAAGACCCATATTTGCGGACATTCAAAATGTTCCAACTGCAAAGATTACTGCGATTTAACAACACATGAATGTTTTATGAGAAAAACACGATGCAAAGGAGGATATTGTACAGGCTGTACTGAAGAAAAAGTTTGTTACTCTTGTCAAACATACACGGAAAACTATATGTTTTTTGACTTGGAATGCGTTCAAGAGACAGGTATTCACGAAGTAAATTTAGCTGTGGTACACGATTTTAAAGGAAATGAGTGGGTCTTTCACACAATTGAAGAATTCTGCAAGTTTGTGTTTGAGGAGTATGAGGTGGAGGATGAGAAGGGGGAGAAGAAGATGGAGCAGAAGCATAAAGGATATACCTTCATTGCACATAATTCAAAAGGTTATGATGCTCAGTTTATCTTGAAATGGTGCGTAGAAAATATCGTAAAACCCGATATTATATATTCAGGTACAAAAATAATGTCGATGGAGATCAAGTCATTCAAAATAAGATTCATAGATAGTTTGAATTTTGTTCAAACGAGATTAGCAGCGTTCCCAAAAACGTTTGGATTGAAAGAGCTGAAAAAAGGTTATTTCCCTCATTATTTCAACAAAAAGTGTCACCAAAACTATGTAGGGCCGATTCCGAGCAAGAAACACTATGGTTATGATCAGATGAAGAAAGATGAAAGAAAAGCTTTTCACGAATGGCACGATGCTCGTGTCAAAGAAAACTATGTTTTTGATTTCCAAAAAGAGCTTATCGATTATTGTAGGTCTGACGTTGATATTCTTCGAAGATCGATGATGATGTTTCGTGAAGAGTTTATCGAACTCGAAAATATCGATCCGCTTCAATATATCACGATCGCAAGTGTGTGCATGACAATTTTCAGAGCTAACTATTTGGAAAGAGGAACAATCGCTGTCGTAAAAGATACCACACGACAGGAAAATTATTCGAAAATAAGCATCGCATGGTTGGATTATCTATCTGAAAAACACGGAATTAAGATTCAACACGCTCTCAACGGTGGTGAGAAAAAACTTGAGTGCATCAAAGGTGCACCATGTGTCGACGGTTTTTGCGAAGCAACAAATACTGTCTATGAATTTCAGGGATGTTTTTGGCACGGTTGCAAGAAATGCTTCGATTCAGATACGATAAATTCCAAAAATCAGATGGATATGAAAACTCTTCATCGTCGTACGATGGAAAAAAATAATAAGATTATCAATAACGGTTATAACCTTGTTGAAATCTATGAATGCGATCTCAAACAAAATTCTGAATTTAAATCTTTCATGAAAAAGGATTGGAAACGTGATTTTGTGGAGCCGCTTAACCCCAGAGATGCCTTCTTTGGTGGTCGAACAAATATTACAAAGCTAACCCATGATTTCAAAGAGAATGAATCGGGTGCGTATGTTGATTTTGTCAGCCTGTATCCAACAGTTCAATTCTACGAGGAATACCCTATCGGTCATCCTGAAAAGATTTTCAATCCGAAAAGGTTTGATAAAAAATGGTTTGGGTTCATAAAATGTAAAGTGGTTCCACCTCGAGGGCTTTATCATCCTGTTTTACCGGTAAAAATAAGATGCGATAAGGCTGAAAAGTTGCTGTTTCCTCTTTGTCGAACGTGTGCAGAAACAAAACAACAAGAATGTTATCATACGAAGTATGAAAGATCATTTATTGGAACATGGTGTACAAATGAGATGCAAAAAGCGCTTGAAAAGGGATATAAGATTGAAAAGATTTATGAGGTTTGGCATTTCAAAGAGACATCTAGCGATCTTTTCAAAGAATATGTTAAAAAGTTCATGAATATTAAATTGGAAAGCTCTGAACTTAAAACCGGTCCTGGATGCAAATATGAGTCAGAAGAGCATTTTAGACAGGTTGTCAAAGAACGTTTGGGAATTGAGTTAGGGAAAATAGAATTTAATCCTGGAAGGAGGGCAATTGCGAAAATATGTCTGAATAGTCTTTGGGGAAAGTTCGGACAGCGTAACAATATGAAACAACACAAATATGTAACTGAATCAAAAGAGTTTTACAAAATTTTGCTCGATGAAAAGATTGAAAATCTTTTGATTCAGTTCCTCACTGAAGATATGGTGCAGATGACGTATGATTTGAAAGATCAGTTTGTGGATAATGCAAACAACACCAATATTTTTATTGCCGCATTCACAACAAGTCATGCGCGTCTAAAGTTGTACGGTGTTTTGGATACTCTCGGAGAACAGGTGCTGGGATTTGATACCGACAGTTGTTGGTATGTACAAAGACCGGGAGGCAAAACAATCGAAACCGGTGATATGCTTGGTGAGCTAACGGATGAGCTTGGAGGTGATAAAATTGTTGAGTGGTGCGGTTCTGGCCCAAAATCGTATAGCTATGTGACGGGAAAAGGTAAAATTACTTGTAAAGTAAAAGGTTTCACACTAAATCACGAAAACAGTCAATATTTGAATATGAAAGGAATGAAGGAAATCATCAACCGCCAGAAAGAAAGAATCACTCTTGTCAACGAGCAGAAAATCACAAGAGATCCAAAAACAAAAGAAGTTTTTAATCAATATCAAGAGAAAGACTTTCGGTTTGTTTATGATAAAAGATGTTTGAATAAAGTTGAAACCGGATTAGATACACTTCCATATGGTTATACGAATTTAGTGCGTTTTATCGATCTGGAAAATGGCTCATGAGGATGTTTTTTTGGAAAGTGGCTCATGAGGATGTTTTTTTTGGAAAGTGCCTCATGAGGATGTGTGTTTTTTTTGGAAAGTGAGCCAGAATTTTTTCAAAAACGGGTAAGATGGTTACCCACTGGGTTTTTACCGAGGAAAATTTCCAAAATACACTAAATTAACGACAATTTTGGAAATTTAACGAGGATTTTTTGAAGAAATCTTGAAAAATTTAACGAGGAAATGTATCGGGTAAAATTCGATACTTTTATGGGTGATGTAAAGTGAGCAGTAGTGCCTCTTATATACTACTTCCTTACAACTGGTTTTGTTTTTTCCATGATTACAGATAGCGCTTCCACCACATTCAGCACAATATCGTTTGTTTTTATCATGTTTACAGATTCCCTTTCCACCGCATTCTTTGCAATAATATTTGTTTTTACCATGTAAACAGATGCCCTTTCCATCGCATTCTCTACAATAGTACTTGATGTTCCAATGGATGCAGATACCATTTCCACCGCATTCTTTACAAGTATACTCTTGTCTACCATGTTCACAAATCCTTGCTCCTGAACACTCTTTACAATTGTATTTATTTCTTCCGTGAAAACAATGTAAAACTTTACGCTTTGGTGGTTTCACAGGCTCTTGTCTTTCAACAGCATCTAGCGCATCAATTAATTCTGCTTTCCGCATTAGATAATATCCCTTAATTTTCTTCTCTTTTGCTAAAAATTGCAATTCTTTGAGTGTGCTTTTCGAATGCTTTTCCATTGCTTTTATTTAGTATATTTTATTTCTTTAAGTCCATTTTTTATGAATTTAAAATTTTAAAATAAAGAAATAATAAGTACTAATAACAATGGATCCTGCAAGCCTATTTGATTGTAAAGAATATTTTTTATTAGAGAGATCTGGTCTTATTCGAACTTATGATTTGGAAGGGGATGAAGCTAAACTTACAAAGAATTATGAAAAAGTAAAAGAGCTGGAAGAAAAAACAATGAATTATTTCACCACAATTCTACAAAGACAACCAGTTACCTCTTATCTAGAAGAAATAAGAAAAACATGCCAAAATCTTATAATCATAAGAAAATATAAACAAGTATGTGAAGATGTGTTACATTTCTGTTTTCCTAAAAAATAAATTAAATTCCTTACTCCAACCCAACAGTGTTGCTTGAGTGGTATCTCTTTGAATTGTGGTGGTTTCTTTAGGTAGTGTCGATTTTTTCTCTTCCATGGAACTCGTCAGTGTTGCTTGAGTGGTATCTCTTTGGGATAGTCTCTGTTCATTAAGTGTGTGCCTCTTTACTTCCTCAAAAAATGTGAAATAACATCATCCTCTTTAACTGTAAATGTCTGGTTATATTATGTTACATCGTTTTTTGTAAAATAATATAAAGTCTTGTTAAGGAATTTCGAGTTATCGCTTGTTCGTTTACGGTTGTTATACGTTTCTTTTCCCCTTCGATGATTTGTTTCATCGTTGTATGATTAATATATTGACTATTTTCGTGATTCAGTCTGAAACCTTTCCATACGGATATTGAATCGATAAAACACACTAGATCTTGAAAAGTACCCTAGAGTGAATAATTATAGGTGAATCGTCTATAATTATACGATGAACGTTAAATTAACGATAAAACACACTGAAAATGGGAAGTGCCCTAGAGTCCCTATTATAACAAAAAAATTAACGATAAAACACTATAATGTTAACGCTGCCACTAAATTATAGGAGATTTATCGTTAAAATGACATAGTGCCCCAGAGTCCCTACCATAACTACTAAATTCACAGCTATTGTCCTTTACAGACCGTGAATGACATTGCAATATTCTGATCTATCTTGTACTACCCGACATAACCGCCATGTATAAAATGTAAGATCAAGATTAATTTACTCTTCACATTTTAAGTCCTCGATTTTGCGCGAACATTAAACTTGAACTTCCAAGGCTTCACGTGTTTATATTTTACGACATATGTTGAAAACTGTTTTTCAGTGCCATCAAGATTCGATGCTTACTCGTGTATTTTGTGGCATTTTGTTCGCGAAAATCTCACAATTTATTGTCCAATCTTTCTGAGAGAGATGGGGTATAAAATATTCTTAAAAAATTATGAAAGTACCCGAAACATTTTATATGGAAAGAATAAAGATATATCATTACCTGTTACCTTGCTTCCTGATCAGCTGTGAGAGATCTGAAGTATATTCCTCAGCTATAGCCCATCAGCTGCACTAACTTAGAACACATGTTACAACGCTCAAATAAAAATAAAAGAGTTCACAAAAGTCGCGGCCATTTCCCTTCCCGTGTGCACTACATTGTTATTGTCTAACGCTTTCTCGGAAAACCGGGTAACTAGAGTTTTCGGTTTCTCGGAAATGAAAGTTTTTTTAGCGGTCACTATATTCCTTATAAGATACAAAAATGTTCCTTATACACTTCATAAAGATGAAGAAGTAAGAATTTCCAAATAACTTTTGTCTTCTTGTTGTTTAATTACTGATATAAACGGGTAAAATTTATAGTGAAAGAAGTTGCTTCAAGCGAATGATGACACCCAGTTACATTGAAACGCATAATAAAATGTCTTTGTCAGTCACCTTTAGTTCCATTGTAAAACCACTTTTTCCCAGCAGCATTTTACGTGAGTTTCCACTAGTAACTGACCATTAACAAACTATAGAATATCCCATGCCACGCGCGTAGAATATTTCGTAGAATATTGTTCCGCGATTAACTGATAAAAGCAAGTATGTCTGGATTTCTCTACCGCTTCGACGATCTACACTATCCTACTTTTGGAAACAACATTTAACATTCATTATTTTAAAAGTGCAAAATTGATGTGTGGCATCTCGACATGATCGATGTTTTACTTTTGTTGTTTCAGTGTTTTCCACATTTCTATGAACTCTTTGACACAATCGGGGCTTTGCCAGTCGGTGAGTTTTCCTTCCTTCTCCATCAGATCTGCCGAGGCACGGAGTGATTCCTCGTCTATCTCAGGATGAGCGGCCATATTTCGGCCATCCTGGATCGATTTCATCGCTCTCTTGTGAATTCGTTTATTCCACTTCAGCTTCGTTTTGAGTTCGCCCCATTTCTGCCACGCTTCCTGTTTTTGTTGCTCGTCTTCCAATCCCTTTATATCTTCCTCTATATGCTTCACTTTGTAACTCATTCGGTCTTTATACATATTTGGAAGAACATTCTTGTACATCATGGCTTGTATTTGCCAGCACAGCTCACCCAGAACTAGTGAAGCCCACTCGACGACGGGGTCAGTAAGGTACGGTAAAGCCATTCCTTTTGATACCCCTAATGGCGACTTGATTTGTACCTCTTCACGCAGCTCCTTGAGCTCCTTTTGAAGAGACCTGTTTTCATTTTTAACTCCATCCATTTTCTTTGTCAGTTTTTCTACATTCACTTCCAATGTAGAGTTCTTTTCCTCCTGGATCTTGTTCGCCTCTTTCAACTCACCGACTTCCTTTCTCACAACTTCTAGCTCGACTTCAACAGATCTCAGCTTCGTTTCCAAGACTTTCTTCTCAGTTTCCAGTTTGTCGATTTTGTCCCTTAGGTTCTTAATTTCTCTGTTTTTCGACTCCACGGTAATTTTGAATTCATCGTTTTGATCCCGAAGCTCCTTTACGTCTTCGTTCAGTCGCGATATTTCTTCGTTCTTTTGTTGGATTTCTTTCTTGAGAAAAGCGATTTGTTCGGTATGGCTAGTGATAATTTCTGGATCATTAGAGAGTCTTCCTCCAAGTGTTAGGCTAAGTATCCCTGTGCGGGCGGCCTTAGATGCCATAACTGTGTTGGTTCCTTCCATTTGCCTAGATAACGCGTCGGTTCATTGTATTGTGAACTTTTTCGACGACGGTGAAATACTGCAGAACTTTGTTGTAAGTAATACCGCCACAACGAAATGAGATGCGATCGATGAAGGGCAATAGAATAAGGCGTATTTTCTAGACGTATTGGTTTAATTATTAATGACGTGATTCTTACTTCATGCGCATGGTACAGAGTCCATAGCAACTGACAAGGCACAAAAACACCCCGCATTCAAAACTGTCAACACACCACACGATGGTAACCAAGTATCGAACAAGTCGAGTGAAGCAGTCGCTGTCGTGATTTTAAACTAAGAATGGTAGAATTGGGAGAAGTAAGAATTTAGAATAACTTCATTCCATCTGTTATGGAATCACAGATATAAACGTTTAGGATTGCTAGTGAAAGAAATTGCTTCAAGCAAACGATCACTCTAACTCTACATTGAAACCCATAATGAAATGTCTTGACCAGTTTCTCTCGCTTTAGTCAGTCCTAGCAAACAATTTAAATGTCACACACTGTCTTCAAACAACTAGAGGGTATGTCGAAAAACTTGAAGTGGATTAAGATTTAGCTTGATATAAAAGTTGAATTAGTTTGCTGGAGAGGCAGTATCAATCGTGACATTTATCTGAAATCAAAATGCGTTTGTTATAAAGGCTCTGTCTATTTGAGCTGCTTTACTTCGTTGCATTTGCTTAGCTAATACTTGTAAGATGGAAAAAATAAATTGTTTGTTTGTTATAAGTTGAGACATTTGTTGGCTCCTACGAGCAAATTTACGGAGGCTCTTCGTCAATTTTTCGGGAATTTTCTGTTTTAGCCGTGGCAATTCGTGAAAACTCTTCGTACATGCATAGTAATGACACTGTCCCGCCGAAATGGCAAAATGTCGCTTAACTTATTTCCACGTTATATCGCCAAATGGCACAAAATATACAACTTAATTGGATAAAAAGATCCTATAGTACAAAACAAAAGTAGTCTTTTAGCGATAAAGCGCAGGATTGTAAGGATTGAAGTTAATGTTTACAGTTTAGCTTGTTAATGTTTACAGTTTAGCTTGATATCAAACTTGCGTTTGTTTGCAGGAGACGCATAGTCAATCGTGACATTTATCTGAAATCAAAATGTGTGCGTTATAACGGCTCAGTCTATTTTGAGCCGCTTTACTTAGTTGCATTTGCTTAGCTAATGTTTGTAAGATGGAAAAATAAAATGTTTGTTTGTCATAACTTCTGAGACATTTGTTTGCTCCTAGGGGAAAAATTACGGAGCGTCTTCGGAAATATTTCGGGCAGTTTCGGTTTTAGACGTCGCACTTCGTGAATACTCGTCGTAAATGCATACTAATGACACTGTTTCGCCGAAATGACAAAATGTCGCTTAGCTTATTTCCACCTTATATCGCGAAATGGCACAAAATATACAACTTAGTTGGATAAAAAGATCCTAAAGTACAAAACAAAAAGTAGTAGTTTAGAGATAAAGCGCAGCATTGCATGGATTGAAGTGGATTACAGTTTAGCTTCATATCAAAGTTGCCTTTGTTTGCTGGAGAGGCAGTGTCAATCTTGACATTTATCTGAAATAAAAATGCGTGCGTTATAACGGCTCAGTCTATCTTGAGTTGCTTTACTTCGTTGCATTTGCCTAGTCAATCTTTGTAAGATAGAAAACTAAATTGTTTGTTTGGCATTTTCGGTTTTAGCTGGATGCAAGTTCCTGTCTTGGCTGAAGGACATAAAGCTATGCGAAAGAGAAAGCGGAAAATCTAGTCATAACAAGAAGTCAACCCAGGCATTAATTGTTGTTCGTCATTGACTGACTTTGTATAATCGTATTAACCTGGATTGACTGCATGGACGCTTTCCCAAAGATAAACAGTGAGTGTAGTAAATAGAAAAAGCAAGAGAGAAGCATACAAGACTATTAAATCGCGGCATCTCAGCAGCAGGTTACCATGGATACACGGTATAGCATTGACCTATCACACTTGTAACCACCCCCTGATATCTTCAAGTCAAAGCAACGCATGCAGTTATTCAAATATAAACACTGCAGTCAAATTTCTCGGAATTAGGTGACTGAACAAGTTCCCGGAAACTTTGAGTTAAGGGAGCGTTTACCTAAAACTGAAAGGCGCAAACAAGAAATTTATCTATTACAAGGGAAAATTCTTACGCTATAAACACATCCTTGACATAGTTCGTGGACCTGCTTAATCGGGACTTTCTTTTTTGCATTTGAATGTTTTGTTATTCATGCCGTCGTTTTCTGAGAAATTCTTCTCCCGCTGGTACTTTCATGTATTGTACATGTACAGTATGCTTAGCGTATGCGGTATTTATACGCGGTTACGCTAGACATATTGAAAACAGCATTTAAAATTTGATAGGATAATCCACAGCATCATTTTTCGCCGAGAAATCGGTTATCTCCATCTCTGGTTTTGCCTGTGTTGTATCATAGAAAGCTCTTGCGGGTGTTGAATTACACTGCTCGATATGCATAAAACCATTTCCAAATGCGAATAGTGTACGAAGCGTTTTTCGATTTCAAGCCTTCCTAAGCATAGAAAGCAGTGAAAACAAAAGGACGATACTGTCGGTCTTAGCAATCCGTTTTAATGTAATGCTACAAGGCAGAAACGTCTTTCTGTAACCCTGATTGCCGCTTTTAGCCTCAAATACTAAACCGTTGCCAGTAAACCGAATAAGTGATACAAAAACTATGCTCTAAAACTGAAACCCTCAACATGCAGTTATAGTTGGAAAGATGCTAAATGCTTTACGTTTGGATTCTAGAGAGTCAAGAGAGCACTGCTGCCTTGAACCGTTCTATCTTTGCACTGCATGAAAGAGCGTTAAGATGCATAAAGTGGTATAAACCTTAACATATGTACAGTATTCTCATGCTCAGGTTACTAAACAAGGCACGATTAACTCCAAACTGATTAGATTGTTCAAAATAGTTTAACAACAGGTCTATAATTTAACAACAGAATATAATTTAACTGCTTGTAGGAATTCTATTACACATCTCAGTGCCAATAAATTGCATTCTTCAATCCTAGCTAATCCTTTCAGTCCCAGAGTCAATTATGGAGACATGTAATGTAGTTCTAACTGTTGAGTGTGTGGAAGAAGTCCTATGCTGTGACCATTCAAATGAAACCTCTTCGATAGCACTTTTGCATGGTACCATTTGTTTTTCAATATCTTACAAAATGAAAATTGGAATTTTTCTTGAATTGATTTTTGGCACTTTTGGGTGTTAAAAGGGTTACCTTCAAGGCATGTTGTTCCTGTGAACAAAACAATGTAAAACAGAACCTCTAGAACACGAAATGCAGTTCAACTACAAATGCAATAAGCCAAGGATGTACAGTCAATATACTACGTTTAATTTCACCTTTATTAATGCAATCACATGTAGTTGTCCTTATAAATAAAAGCCGTGTAAATTTGCAAGAAAACCAGCGGCAAATGCTTTGCTTAATTCACAGCTATTGTCCTTTATAGACCGTGGATGACATTGCAATATTTTGATCTATCTTGTACTACCCGACATAACCGCCATGTATAAATTGTAAGATCAAGATTAATTTACTCTTCACGTTTTAAGTCCTCGATTTTGCGCGAACATTAAACTTGAACTTCCAAGGCTTCACGTGTTTATATTTTACGACATATGTTGAAAACTGTTTTTCAGTGCCATCAAGATTCGATGCTTACTCATGTATTTTGTGGCATTTTGTTCGCGAAAATCTCACAATTTATTGTCCAATCTTTCTGCGAGAGATCGGGTATAAAATGTTCTTAAAAAATTATGAAAGCACCCGAAACATTTTATATGGAAAGAACAAAGATATATCATTACCTGTTACCTTGCTTCCTGATCAGCTGTGAGAGATCTGAAGTATATTCCTCAACTATAGCCCATCAGCTGCACTAACTTAGAACACATATTACAACGCTCAAATAAAAATAAAAGAGTTCACAAAAGTCGCGGCCATTTCCCTTCCCGTGTGCACTACATTGTTATTGTCTAACGCTTTCTCGGAAAACCGGGTAACTAGAGTTTTCGGTTTCTCGGAAATGAAAGTTTTTTTAGCGGTCACTATATTCCTTATAAGATACAAAAATGTTCCTTATACACTTCATAAAGATGAAGAAGTAAGAATTTCCAAATAACTTTTGTCTTCTTGTTGTTTAATTACTGATATAAACGGGTAAAATTTATAGTGAAAGAAGTTGCTTCAAGCGAATGATGACACCCAGTTACATTGAAACGCATAATAAAATGTCTTTGTCAGTCACCTTTAGTTTCATTGTAAAACCACTTTTTCCCAGCAGCATTTTACGTGAGTTTCCACTAGTAACTGACCATTAACAAACTATAGAATATCCCATGCCATGCGCGTAGAATATTTCGTAGACTATTGTTTCGCGTTTAACTGATGAAAGCAAGTAATGTCTGGATTTCTCTACCGCTTCGACGATCTACACAAACCTACTTAGGGAAACAACATTCGTTATTTTAAAAGTGCAACATTGATGTGTGGCATCTCGACATGATCGATGTTTTACTTTTGTAGTTTCAGTGTTTTCCACATTTCTATGAACTCTTTGACACAATCGGGGCTTTGCCAGTCGGTGAGTTTTCCTTCCTTCTCCATCAGATCTGCTGAGGCACGGAGTGATTCCTCGTCTATCTCAGGATGAGCGGCCATATTTCGGCCATCCTGGATCGATTTCATCGCTCTCTTGTGAATTCGTTTATTCCACTTCAGCTTCGTTTTGAGGTTCGCCCCATTTCTGCCACGCTTCCTGTTTTTGTTGCTCGTCTTCCAATCCCTTTATATCTTCCTCTATATGCTTCACTTTGTAACTCATTCGGTCTTTATACATATTTGGAAGAACATTCTTGTACATCATGGCTTGTATTTGCCAGCACAGTTCACCCAGAACTAGTGAAGCCCACTCGACGACGGGGTCAGTAAGGTACGGTAAAGCCATTCCTTTTGATACCCCTAATGGCGACTTGCTTTGTACCTCTTCACGCAGCTCCTTGAGCTCCTTTTGAAGAGACCTGTTTTCATTTTTAACTCCATCCATTTTCTTTGTCAGTTTTTCTACATTCACTTCCAATGTAGAGTTCTTTTCCTCCTGGATCTTGTTCGCCTCTTTCAACTCACCGACTTCCTTTCTCACAACTTCTAGCTCGACTTCAACAGATCTCAGCTTCGTTTCCAAGACTTTCTTCTCAGTTTCCAGTTTGTCGATTTTGTCCCTTAGGTTCTTAATTTCTCTGTTTTTCGACTCCACGGTAATTTTGAATTCATCGTTTTCCTCCCGAAGCTCCTTTACGTCTTCGTTCAGTCGCGATATTTCTTCGTTCTTTTGTTGGATTTCTTTCTTGAGAAAAGCGATTTGCTCGGTATGGCTAGTGATAATTTCTGGATCATTAGACAGTCTTCCTCCAAGTGTTAGCCTAAGTATCCCTGTGCGGGCGGCGTTAGATGCCATAACTGTGTTGGCTCCTTCCATTTGCCGAGAGAACGCGTCGCTCATTGTATTGTGAACTTTTTCGCCGACGGTGAAACAGAACTTTGCTACGGCAATGCCGCTACAACGAAATGAGATGCGATCGATGAAGGGCAACAGAACAGGACGTATTTTCTGGACGTACAGGTTTAATCATTATGACGTGGTTCTTATCTATTGCGCATGGTACAGAGTCCATAGCCACTGACAAGGCACAAAAACACCCCGCATTCAAAACTGTCAACACATGACACAATGGTAACCAATTATCGAACACGTTGAGTGAAACAGCCACTGTCGTGATTTTAAACTATTAAGAATAGTAGAATTGGGAGAAGTAAGAATTTAGAACTGTAACTTTATTCTTCCTGTTATGAAATCACTGATATAAACGTTTACGATTGCTAGTGAAAGAAATTGCTTCAAGCAAACAATGACTGTAAGTCTACATTGAAACCCATAACGAAATGTCTTGACCAGTTTCTCTCGCTTTAGTCAGTTCCAGTAAACAATTCAAATGTTACACACTGTTTCAATTAACTTGAGGGTATGTCAAAAAAACTTGGGAAACGTCCAACGGATCCATTCTCTGATGTTTCCATTTTTTGCAAGCGTAGGTACGTCGTACTTGTCAGCAAGATGCCACAGTACAGCGCAGTCTATATCTTCAAATTTCGCTTCATCGCAATAAATGAATCGCAGAGAGCGAAGAAGGATGTCTGGATCACACTCAGTAATGTTTATAGCATCGCTGCTCACAGCCAGATCACTGAAAATACAGCCAAAACACTGGACTGCTGACGGCGAGAACATGCTTATGCGCTGGAACGAATGGTTGTCTCGGTGATGGGAAAGGCAAACTTAACATCACTTAGAAGAGGGTTGTTGAACATGTACTTGCTTCTTTCCAATACCGTACTTCTGTTTGTCTGCCACCTCTTCTCTACTTTAGCTGAAGCAATACCTTCCCTTTCAATGTAAAGATCTGATAACAGACTCGCTATTAAGCTGAATGCAAGTTCCTCTCTTGGCTGAAGGATATAAAGCCATGCAAAAGAGAAAGGGGAAAATCTAGTCATAACAAGAAGTCAACCCAGGCATTAATTGTTGTTCGTCATTGATTGACTTTGTGTAATCATATTGACCAGGATTGAATGCATGAACGCTTTCCCAAACATAAATTCAGTAAATATGGTAAATAGAAAAAGCAAGAGAGAAGCATACAAGACTAAGCGCGGCATCTCAGCAGCAGGTTACCATGGATATTTGGTATAGTATTGACCGTATCACACTTGTGACCACCCCCTGATATTCACAAGTCAAAAGCAGCGCATGCAGATATTCAAATAGAAACACTGCACTCGCGGAATTGGGTGACTAAACAAGTTCCCGGAATCTTCATATCAATTTATCGATAATGCTTTGAGTTAATGGAGTTGAGCGTCTACCTAAAACTGAAAGAAGTAAACAAGAAATTTATCTATTACAAGGGAAAATTCCTTTGTTCATGGACCTGCTTAATCTGCTTCAATTAAATTCCCAAAATTAAACATTCTTGGGAATAGAGTTAAGTACCATTGTTTCGAAATCTCTTAATCGCTTTGTTTGCTTTATTGCGTTGAGTTAATTGTTAATTCACCGACTTGAATTCACTGTAGACTATGCCCATTGCTCAGCAGAAGGTTTCTGTGGCCTCACGATGTAGTATTCAAACCACTCACCAGTCACAAAAGAACCACGTATACCTCGTGGCATTCTCCTTCGGATGCCTTGAAAACACCTTGTCAAAATCAGAAAATGGATTAATTATGATTTCTTCACTTTTTTTTCTCAAAACGTAGAACACTCAATACAGCGTTATTGGTGTTTGAAACTATTAGTGTCAGAAAAAACCTATACCAATCAACGCATCGTGCAATTGATATTGATGTTGACTGGCCATCAACTCTTTTATTTTGACGAGTTCTTGATGCAGTTTCCATATAAAGTTTCCATATAAAGCAACCATCTTATTGAAATCTATTATATGTTGTCCAAACTGTTCTTCGGCAATCATGAATATTGCGATTAATCCTTAGAAGGCGAGCGTTTACATCCCGGTTTGTTCGGTTTAAGGTATCAGTGCACCCCAAAACACGACTTTGCTTTCGTGTCTTTTTATTTCTTTATGTCCCTTTACACCCCCAACAAACTATATATCTTCTGAAAGCTTCATAATTAAAGATTACGAAAATATCAAAGAAAAACCATTACTGCATTTAGAATATAGCGAATGATTTCTAAAAGTACATATTTTGCAAAATGGAGTTCCGCTCCAGCCGGAAATGATTTATAGAAGAAGACAAATGCACCCTGACGGGCAAACCTTTGCTTTCGATGGCGTGGAGGTTTCCTCGACCAATCAGTGATCTTGCATTTGAATGTTTCGTTATGCATACCGTCGTTTTCTCAGAAATTGTTCTCCGCTGGCGCTTGCATGTATTGTACATGTACAATATGCTTAGCGTATTTCTGCGCGGTGACGCTAGACATATTGTAACGGTGTATTGCATGACATAGGGCCCAAATATGGGACTTCCATATTTGGGCATACCATGTGGTTGCGGTTGTAAAGAGCGAGCGAACGAGCAAGGTTGTAACGGGAAAGCTCAGAGATTGTGATAGATTAAAAACAGGCCAAACGTTCAGTATACACTCTCTTTTATTCGTGGAACCCCGGCTAAGCGTGACATTGGCGTCAGGAGTGGGATGTCGGACACGAATATTAGCGACGAAAGCGGAGAAATTGTTTTCAAAACACAGGATGCGAGCAGTGCAGACGAAATCACTTTGCCGCTCACTTCGGCGACGGCGGATTCCGGGACGAGCATGGACGCTATTATGGAAGCTCTACACTCGATAGCGAAACAGAACCAAGGAATTCAAAACAAGCTGGAACAACAAGGGCTTAAAACCGAGTTACAAGTACAAGAAATGTCACGACGCTTCGAAGAACTGGGCGCTCGTGTAAATAATCAAGCAGCTCAACTGGAGACTGAGCTCAAGTTACACGGAGATAAACTGACGGTAAAAATTAACGCTGTGGAAGAAGAATTCACACAGAAGTGGGGCTCCCTCGACTCCAAACAACGTTCTTTCGAAGAAGACGTCAAGGAAAAGCTCAAGGAGACGCATGAGAGGTTTGAATCACAGCTAAACGATTCAATAAAGGCCCTCGGGGAGAAACTGAGCGCAACGCTCGCCGCGGAACATCCAGTGCATGTTAAATTAGAAAGTTCCACTCCCTCGAAACCAAGCTTTTCACCTGAAATTTCCAAGTTTTCATCGCCTCTTTCGGTTTCCAGTGGAGACCCAGAACAGAAGAGGCCGCTTCAAAAACCTCCTTCGTACGACGGTAAATCGCAGTGGGAGCCATATATCGCGCAGTTCGAAATCGTTGCTGGGATGAATCGGTGGAACGACGAACAAAAAGGGAATTATCTTGCAACGAGCCTGAAAGGTTCTGCCTTGAGTCTGCTGGGAAATTTGCCACCCGCTACTCGTCAAGACTATAAGGAGTTGGTTACGGCTCTAGAAAGCAGATTTGGAGCAGCACACCAGCAAGAACTGCATCGCTCGAGGTTTAAAAATAGAATGAGACGCCGTGAGGAATCACTACAAGAACTAGCCGAGGATTTGGAACGCTTGGCAAGGCTGGCCTACCCCCTTGCCCCAGAGGAGATGAAGGACTTGCTGGCCAAGGAACAATTTATTGACGCTATCCTTGATGGAGACACCAGACTACGATTGAAGCAGAGTCGGCCCCAGTCCCTCCGAGCTGCTCTCACTCTGGCCATGGAACTAGAATCATACCGGCTAGCATCTCGCCAAAGGGAATTTCAGGTCCGTGGTATGAATTATGAAACAGCAGAATGGAGTTCAACTGAAGAGCCAGTTTGTGGGGATCGCCGTCAGGATGATGTACTAGCACAAGTCAAAGGGCTGCTTGCTGAAGTGGTATCTTCCCGGAAGCATGTTCAACCAAACCGGAGGGATTGGAAATGTTGGGAATGTGGAAGGAGTGGACATTTTAGGCGAGACTGCACGAACTTTGCAGGGAACAGGTCAAGAAACGTACACGGGGAGAACAGTCCTCAAGCTCAGTTAAACTGAGATCGGCCGGCCTTGAGGGGGAAAGACCGGCCCAGCAGACAATCAATTTAACCCCAAAAGTTATGCTGATGACTGGACAGTTGTCCCACAAGGGGGACAGTCTCACTGTGAATGGAGTCATTGATGGAGTGATTTGTCCTATGGTCGTTGACACAGGAGCTAATGTTACAGTAGTCCGGCCAGATGTACTGACCAAGGAGGCACTTTCTCGCTTACAGGGCGCCACAAGTGTACTCAAAACTGCGACAGGAGAAACGGCCAATGTGCATGGTAAACTTGAACTCGGGATAACGATTGGAAGCACAGAAGTCTCCCATGAAACGCTAGTTGCAGATATTTCCGACAAGTTCATACTTGGTTTGGACTTCTTAATGGCCCATGGTTGCACGGTCGATGCCGGGGCAGGAAGCCTACGCATTGGAGTTGAGGAGGTCCCGCTTCACAAGCCCTCGCCTAGCCAACTAGTCCGCTGCTATCGAGTAACAGCTGTTCAAGACACACTGATCTCTCCTTACAGTGAAACTCTTGTGGCGGCAAAGATTATGGATGACCCACTCGGTGAACCATGGGGAACTGTAGGCCCATCATGGACTGCCAAGTTACCACCTGACGTGTTGGTCGGTAAAACGCTGGTTGATGCCCAACAAGATTGCATTCCCGTAAGAGTAGTTAACCTCTCTGGTCAGCCCAGGAGGATTTGCCGAGGTACCGAAGTCGCAAGTTGCGAACCGGTTGAAAGTGTCCTTCACCGTCAGCCTGACCCCAGTCCTGATACTCAAGGAGGAGTGGACAATCACAACTTACCAGACCATTTAAAGGATCTCTATGCCCGAAGCACTGAGGGGTTAAGTGTTGAACAGCAGCAGCAGGTTCACGAGCTCCTGTATGAATTCCAAGATATCTTCTCAAGGGGACCCCAAGATCTCGGCAGGACTGGACTAACAAAACATGAAATCAACACCGGTGATGCTATTCCCGTTCGTCAGAACCCGAGGAGACTTCCTTTGGCACAGCGGGAGGAGGCCTTTAAAGTTGTCGAGGAAATGCACGAGCAAGGCATAATCGAACCCTCAGCCAGTCCCTGGGCCTCGCCAGTTGTATTGGTGAAAAAGAAAGACGGCTCAACCAGGTTTTGCGTTGACTATCGCAAATTAAACGACCTCACAAGGAAGGACTCCTATCCACTGCCGAGGATAGATAGCACTCTCGATGAACTCTCTGGTTCAACTTGGTTTTCAACTCTTGACCTCAAAAGTGGGTACTGGCAAGTGGAAGTGGAAGAGAAAGACCGAGAAAAGACAGCTTTCACAGCAGGGAATGGCCTCTGGCAGTACAACGTGATGGCCTTTGGTCTTTGTAACGCACCAGCCACATTTGAGCGTCTGATGGATAATGTACTCGGGGACTTGAGATGTTTAATCTACCTTGACGACATCATTGTTCATGCCATGACCTTCGCTGGAGAGTTGGCACGCTTGAGGCTTGTGTTGTTCCGTTTAAAGGCAGCCAACCTGAAGTTGAATCCTAAGAAGTGTGAACTGTTCCGACGCAAGGTTAAGTTTCTGGGCCATGTTGTCTGCGAGGAAGGGGTTTCCACAGACCCTGAGAAAGTAGAAGCAGTTAAAAACTGGCCTGTACCACAGAATACCAAGGAGGTCAGAAGATTTGTTGGCTTATGCACCTACTATCGGAGATTTGTACGTTCGTTCTCTGATATTGCTAGACCCCTGCATCACCTAACTGAGAAAGGCCAATCATTCCGGTGGACAAAGGCTTGTGAAGATTCATTCCAGCAACTCAAGGAAGCTCTTGTGTCTGCCCCTGTGCTCTCTTATCCCCGAACTGAGGATCCTTTTGTATTGGACACGGATGCTAGCAATGTTGGAATAGGAGCAGTCCTCTCTCAAGTTCACAATGGTGAGGAACGAGTCATAGCGTACTACAGCCATGCACTCAGTAAACCGGAACGCAATTATTGCACCACTAGGCGTGAACTTCTGGCAGTCGTCAGAGCGATTGAGAACTTTCACCCCTACCTCTATGGAAGACAGTTCACTGTCAGAACTGACCATGCTTCGCTACAATGGCTGCTCACCTTTAAGAACCCAGAAGGACAGATGGCTAGGTGGCTAGAGAAGTTGCAGACCTATGATTTTCTTGTCCAATATAGGGCGGGGAAAAGCCACCAGAATGCAGACGTGTTGTCACGACGTCCCTGTTTCGAAACAAGTTGCACACACTGCCAGCGCCTCGAGGAAAAGGAGTTCTCAGGAGATGGCCAAGGCAGTAAGCCAAGTGACACTGTTCCAGTCGTAGTACAAGCACATGTGGTCAGAGGGATGCAATCTGAGTCTGCGCCCCCTGATCGGGCGGAACCAAACGGATTAGCCAAGGAACTGTTGGAGAACCAACAATGGACACCGTCACAATTGCGTACCTATCAAATGACAGACAGAACAATTTCCCACATCCTAAAGTGGAAGGAGGCTGGTAAGCGCCCAGAGTGGCCAGTCATTTCTCACCTTGACTCGTCTACAAAGGCCTACTGGGCCCAGTGGGACTCCCTTGCTCTCATAGAAGGCGTTCTGTACCACCGATGGGAATCGCCTGAGCGCGGTAAGGAGGTATGGCAGCTGGTGCTCCCTACAGTACTTCGCTCCGATGTGTTGAAACTTCTCCACGACAGCCCAGTGGGTGGCCACCTTGGAGTGTCGAAAACCCTAGGCAAGGTCCGCGAACGATTCTACTGGATTTACTGTCGGCGGGACGTTGAAGAGTGGTGCCACAAATGTGACCTATGTGCTTCAAGGAAGGGCCCAAGGGCGAAGCAGCGATCACCGCTTCAGCTGTACAATGTGGGAGAACCCATGGAGCGTGTTGCGATAGATGTACTGGGACCGTTGCCAGAAACGGAACGCGGTAATAAATACATCTTGATTGCCATGGATTACTTCAGTAAATGGCCTGAGGCGTACGCACTCCCGAATCAGGAAGCAGTCACTGTTGCCAATGTCCTTGTGTCGCAATTCTTCAGTCGGTTCGGTGTGCCAGCTGAGCTCCATTCCGACCAAGGTCGGAATTTTGAGTCTCGTGTGTTTCAAGAGGTATGCACATTGCTTGGGATTCATAAGACAAGGACAACTGCACTGCATCCCCAGTCCGATGGCATGGTGGAGCGCTATAATAGAACTCTAGAGAATCAGCTTGCCACATTTGTTGAAGATCATCAGGGAGACTGGGACCTTCATTTACCGCTACTACTGATGTCATACCGTTCAGCAGTGCACGAGACTACGAAACTTACCCCTGCCATGCTGATGTTTGGGCGGGAGTTACGCGTACCTTTGGATCTGCTCATGGGGCGGCCACGAGAAGAATTTGTTGAGGAGCGAAGTTATCTTGACTATGCAGAAAGATTGCGAACATCTCTAGAGACTGTTCATGACTTTGCCCGCGACCATCAGCAGGCCAGTAGCCACCGAATGAAACGACAATACGACATGCGCAGTGACGCATCTACCTTCAGTAGAGGAGCACTTGTGTGGCTGCACAACCCCAAACGTAAGAAAGGCATTTCTCCTAAGCTTAGCCGACCGTGGGAAGGGCCGTATGTTGTGGTGGAACGACTAAACGATGTTGTGTACAGGATTCAGAGAGGTCCTCGGGCCAAGCCTAAGGTGGTGCACAGAGATAGGATGTGGAAGTATCGTGGGGATATTCGTGCCGATTGGTTAAAGGAACCAGCTGAAGGACAAGTGGAGAATGTACCCAACGGGACGTCTGCCCAGCCGGAGCCCCTGGAAGACACTGCCAGGAGGAGCTCTCCACCCAGTCGCACCAACAGGAGAGGAAGGAAAGCTAAACCCCCAAGGTTCAGGAGCCATGTTTCCTTGTCTAGCGGAATCAGGGAGGACGTCTTACCACTACAGCGGGTACCGGACAACCTCAGGCGTTCTGACAGACACAGGAGAAAACCCCTCAGATATAATGACTTTGTTGCGAGTTGAAACTTTGGAGGATCACGATAAGGACACTGTTGCAGAAACACTTGTTAAAACCTTGAACATTATTACCATTTCAATTGTGTTTTAGATTGTTGTTATAGTTAGTGTTATCCGGGACGGATAATCATCTAGGAGGGGGGCAGTGTAACGGTGTATTGCATGACATAGGGCCCAAATATGGGACTTCCATATTTGGGCATACCATGTGGTTGCGGTTGTAAAGAGCGAGCGAACGAGCAAGGTTGTAACGGGAAAGCTCAGAGATTGTGATAGATTAAAAACAGGCCAAACGTTCAGTATACACTCTCTTTTATTCGTGGAACCCCGGCTAAGCGTGACAATATTGAAAACAGCCTTTAAAATTTGATAGGAAAATCCACAGCATCATTTTTCGCCGAGAAATCAGTTATCTCCATCTCTTGTTTTGCCTGTGTTGAATAATAGAAAGCTCTTGCGGGTGTTGAAGTACACTGCTCTATATGGATATAACAATTTCCAAATGCGAATAGCGACGAAGCGTTTTTCGATTTCGAGCCTTCCTAAGCATACTAGAGACAGTGAAAACAAATGGACAATATTGTCGGTCCTAGCAGTCTTAATGTAATGCTACAAGGCAGAAACGTCTTTCTGTAATCCTGATGCGAACGCCGCTTTTAAGCCGCAAATACTAAAGCGTTGCCAATAAACCGAATATTAAAGTGATACAATAGCTATGCTCGAAAACTGAAACCCTCAACATGCAGTTGTAGTTGGAAAGATGCTGAATCATTTACGTTTGGATTCTAGAGAGTCAAGAGAGCACAGCTGCCTTGAACCGTTCTATCTTTGCACTGCATGAAAGAACGTTAAGATGCATAAAGTGGTATAAACCTTAACATATGTTCAGTATTCTCATGCTCAGCTTACTAAACAAGGCACGATTAACTCCAAACTGGTTAGATTGTTCAAAATGGCTTAAACCTTACAATATTTGAGAGTTTTCATCCACAGCTTACTTAACAACAGGTCTATAATTTAACATCAGAATATAATTTAACTGCTTGTAGGAATTCTATCACACATCTCAGTGGCAATAAAAAGAATAAATTGCGACATCTGTTGAAAACCGTTTTTCACTGCCATCATGATTCGATGCTTAATCATGTATTTTGTGCATGCATTTTGTTCCCGAAAATCTCACAATTTATTGTCTAAATGAAAACATGAAGAAATATTTTATATGGAAAGAACAAAGGTATATCATTACGTGTTACCTTGCTTCATGATCAGCTAACAAATTTCTCCAGAGTTGTAAAAGAGATCTGAAGTCATACAAAGTATATTCCTCAACTATAGCCCATCAGCTGCACTAAAACACATGTTATAACGCTCAAATAAAAATGAAAGAGTTCACAAACGTCGCGGCCATTTCTCTTCCCGTGTGCACTTACATTGTTATGGTCTAACCGCTTTCTCGGAAAACCGGATAACTAGAGTTTTCGGTTTCTCGGAAATGAAAGTTTTTTTAGCGGTCACTGTATTCCTTATAAGATATAAAAATGTTCTTTATATACTTTATAAAGATAAAGAAGAGAAGTAAGAATTTTCAAATAACGTTTGTCTTCTTGTTGTTTAATTACTGATATAAACGGGTAAAATTTATAGTGAAAGAAGTTGCTTCAAGTGAATGATGACACTAAGTTACATTGAAACGCATCTTGTAATAAAAATGTCTATGTCAGTTACCTTTAGTTCCATTGTAAAACCACTTTTTTCCAGCAGCATTTTACGTGAGTTTCCACTGGTAACTGACTATTAACAAACTATAGAATATCCCATGCCACGCGCGTAGAATATTGTTGCAAACGTCTTTTATTTCGCGATTAACTGATGAAAGCAAGTAATGTCTGGATTTCTCTACCGCTTCGACGATCTACACAAACCTACTTATGGAAACAACATTCATTATTTTAAAAGTGCAACATTGATGTGTGGAATCTCGACATGATCGATCTTTTACTTTTGTTGTTTTAGCGTTTTCCACATTTCTATGAACTCTTTGACACAATCGGGGCTTTGCCAGTCGGTCAGTTTTCCTGCCTGCTCCATCAACTCTGCCGAGGCACGGAGTGATTGCTCGTCTATCTCAGGATGAGCGGCCATGTTTCTGCCATCCTGGATCGATTTCATCGCTCTGTTGTGAATTCGTTTATTCCACTTTAGCTTCGTCTTGAGTTCATCCCATCTCCGCCACGCTTCACGTTTTTGTTGCTCGTCTTCCAATTCCTTTACATCTTCCTCTATATGCTTCACTTTGTAACTCCTTCGGTCTTTATACAAATTTGGAAGAACATTCTTGTACATCATGGTTTGTATTTGCCAGCACAGCTCACCCAGAACTAGTGAAGCCACCTCGACGGGGTCAGTCAAGTACGGTACTGCCATCCCTTTTGATGCCCCAAATGGCGCCTTGAGTTGTACCTCTTCTCGTAGCTCCTTGAGCTCCTTTGTAAGAGACCTGTTTTCATTTTTAACTCCGTCCATTTTCTTTGAGAGTTTTTCTACATTCACTTCCAATGTAGAGTTTTTTGCTCCTGGATCTTGTTCGCCTCTTTCAACTCACCGACTTCCTTTCTCACAGCTTCTAGCTCGACTTCATTAGATCTCAGCTTCGTTTCCAAAACTTTCTTCTCAGTTTCCAGTTTGTCGATTTTGTCCCTTAGGTTCTTAATTTCTCTGTTTTTCGACTCATCGGTAATTTTGAATTCACCGTTTTGCTCCCGAAGCTCCTTTACGTCTTCGTTCAGTCGCAATATTTCTTCGTTCTTTTGTTGGAGTTCTTTCTTGAGAAAAGCGATTTGCTCGGTATGGCTAGTGAAAATTTCTGGACCATAAGACATTGTTCCTCCAACTGTTAGACGTAGGAACTGTGCGGCGGCGTTAGGTGCCATAACTGTGTTGGCTCCTTCCATTTGCCTAGATAACGCGTCGCTCATTGTTGTGAACTTTTTCGACGACGGTGAAACAGAATTCTGCTATTAACAATGCCGCCACAACGAAATGAGATGCGATCGATGAAGGGCAACAGAATAGGGCATATTTTCTTGACGGACCGGTTTAATCATTATGTCGTGGTTCTTGCCTATTGCGCATGGTACAGAGTCCGTAGCCACTGACAAGGCACAAAAACACCTCGCATTCAAAACTGTCAACACACCACCCACACGATGGTAACCAAGTATCGAACAAGTCGAGCGAAACAGTCACTGTCGTATTTTTAAACTAAGAGTGGAAGAATTGCGTCCTTTGGGAAAATGTTTTTATGGGTGCCTGACTTTACTTTTAAATTGATCTATATTTAGGGGCCGGGGACAAGGGGGCGGAATCCTGGGAGAATAGGGGACGGGAGGAGTACGGAAGGCGGGAGAGGAATGTGTGGGAAGAAGCGGGAAGCCTTATGTCCACCTCGTACTCCCACACGGCAAACATGTAAACCAGTTTTTATTTTGTTTTGTGACTGATGTTTTTACCGTGTTTAAATAAAGGTATGTGTGTATGTATCATATACCTGAGTAACCTCCTAACCCTCCCCCCTCCCCCCCTCCCCCCCTCCCCCCCCTCCCCCCTCCCCCTCCCCCCCTCCCCCTCCCCCCTCCTCCTCCTCCTCCCCCTCCCTCCTCCTCCTACTCCTCCTCCTCCCCCCAACCTGGGGGTTTGGTAGGGAGCAGTCACCTTTACATGACTTCTTTTGCCTTCCATCTAATTTGGGTTCCTTTGCTGTTGCAAGAAGACTGATGAAATTTTGGAATCCAGGCTATCGACAGATGTCCACGTATAAGGGTTTGTATGGGATTTCATCGTTGAATTCAAATGAAACTATCGAAGTTGTACATAAACAGAAATTTTATTTTGCCTTACTGATCTAAACAGAAAGCCAAAACTAACTACAACGCTTTTTAGAGGTATACATGTATACAACTGATTAATGTATGTACACAGTAAATGGCTGTTGATTGACAAAAAGCCCCATAAAAATCCTAATGCATTTGCCGTCGAGGAGCCCTGTTGTGTGCCTGGATGCCCTGTGTACTTGGTTAGAGAAGGATAACCGTGGAAAAAAAGAATGCATCGTCTTAAATTATATTGCAATTATTGTAAACCACTACTCGATTTATGAACCTAGACCTCAACAAACACCAAGGAGGTTTTGCTTTAAAACCCTTTATTCTGTGGCGTAAGCCTAATATCTTGAAACTTTCTGCATTAAAAATCAGTAAAATGGCTTCAATTATTAATTTTCTTAGCGTGTGCTAACTAACGCTCTATTTCCGCCACTCTAACTCTTGTATTGTCAAATATATTCGTTATAAGTTTGCCAGTGTCAGCTACTTTAATGCCGTTGCTTCAATACTAAAACATCAAGGATTGGTGAACCATCATGAACTGGATTCATGGCCTTTAACTGAAAAAAGAAAAAAATGTGATTATTAATAAAGGGACATAGAAATGGAGGTAGTGCCGAATGTTATCAGAACTCGTTTCGTATAAAACCTGCAAGTTATTGAACGGTTGTGACACTGCCAGGAACAAGCCTGGAGTCGTGTTGAACAATTGTGACTTTTAGGTCTGCAGAGTACTTTTCTTTGGTGCTGTTTATTATGCTACTCAAGGTGATTCTACCTTTTGAGTCGTGGGATGAAATCCTACAGTGTGCCCATCGAAATGAAAGCTATTGAGCAGTCCTTTCCTTTGGTGCTGTTTATTATGCTGTACAAGGTGGTTCTACTTTTCTGAGTTGATGAATAAAATCCTACTGTGTGCCCTTTCAAATGAAAGCTATTGAGCAGTACTTTTCTTTAGTACTGTTTATTATGCTATATAAGGTAATTCTACCTTTTCAGTGTGTGGATGAAATACTAAAGTGTGACCATTCAAATGAAAGGTACTGAGCAGTACTTTCCTGTGGCACTGTTTATTACTTGATGTTGTGCAAGGAGGTTCTGATGTAGCTTTTGAATCTAAGTGTAGATGAAATCTTTCTGTGTGACCGTTCAAACAAAAGCTATTTTAAAAAAATGTTACATTGCCGAACTGCAAACCATTTAACCGACATTTCCGGCAAAGACACCAAATGGAACGAAACTTTTCGGGAAAAATGTTTCGAAAATTTGGGAACACCTCACGAGTTGTCAGTTCTCTTTTCTCGAAAATTCAGGTAAAGCCAAAAATTACTGTCTCATTTTCCGCTGAAATTTTCAGAAATTCTAATCGGAATTTTCGGTCAAATGGATCGCGCCCTCTACTTTGATGTTGTTCTCCTAAAAATTTCTGTCACTTTAGTAAGTTCGGCTTTGAAAGAATTCATTTTAATGCCCTCAAATAGTAAAGTAATTACCATTCCTACCTGCGGCAGCAGCAGTGGTTCAATTTCGATTCACAGTCTATGTCGTAGCCAGGGCAGCGCTTCCAGCCTGGTGGGCAGGGGTCATAAACGTATGTGCAAGTACCATGCGGATAGTCGCATTTGCCTGGCGGAGGAGCTATTCCAAAAAAAATGTATATAAATTATAAATCATCAATTTTGTTTGTTAATAAACGCGGCGCGTGAAGGCATGGGGCGCGAAAAGGAGCACCTTATCACGCCCCATGCCTTTCCTCGCCTCCGGCGCTGTCTACTGCGCAAGCTCAATTTCGACCATTGACAAAACTTACCGAGCAGAACTTTCCCGTATAACGTATATTATATAATGCAAGGTGGTTCTGACTTTGTGTGAGTCAGTTGCGGGGTGCTCTTTTGTTTGAAACCTTACAATGTGACCATTGGAACGAAACCTACTGAGCAATACTTTTCTGTGGTACTATTTCTTATGCTGTACGAGGGAGTTCCAACTTTTGAGTCCGTTCATGAAACCCTACAGTGTGACCGGCCATTCAAATAAAATCTATTGAGTTGTCTATTTCTGTGGTGCTGGTTTTCTTTTGTTACGTTCTGCAAATTAAGGACCGAAATTAAAAGATCATACAAATTCTGTAAGCGAACTCATTTTCCTGTACGTAAACTTTTGACAACTTACGGGGTGTCGTGCGACAGCAGCAGTGGTTTGTTGGAAGATGGCAGCCACTGTCCAACGGAGGGCAACGTACCCAATTTGGGGGGCAGGGATCCCCTGTATATGTACAAGTACCATTCGGCCAATCACACGGCTTGTCAAGAACTTCAACCTTTGGCACATCTTTAACTGTGAAAGATGAATATTGCCCCAAATGTAAATGCAATTAAAAAGTATTAAAATTTAGTTTGTAAAACAGTGAGAAACAAACAGTACTACAGGAGAGTACTATAGGAGAGTAGTGATTTGTTGCAAGTTTGCATCCTACATCGTACTGAGGGCAACGCTCCCAGTCTGGTGGACAGGGATCCCTTATGTAAGTGCAGGTGCCACGTGGCCAGCCATATACATTCGGCTTCGGCTTAGGAGTTGGACGAGCTTAAAAACAATCGAAAATCAGACATTAATTTTACAAGCGTATAAATAAAAGAAGTTAGTGAAATTATTGTTTTATACCTTGTTATTGTTAGAGCGATTTTATTTTTAAAAAACGGTGGAATAGAATATGGAGCAATCGTACACATTAAGTTATAATTCCCTAAATTGTGTTTCCTTTTGTCTATTTTAGTTTTAAAAACCACTGTATTTGACGCCTTAAAGTCACGAATGGCCCTTATCGTAGATGAGTACGCCAGGCCAACATATCAGCGGTTTCTCGCTTTCTTGACCCTATAGTCTCGTTTTGATGTTTACGCTCATCGTCGTCAGAGGTTCTTGTAAACATCAAAACGAGACTAAAGGGTCAAGAAAGCGAGAAACCGCTGATATGTTGGCGTGGCGTACTCATCTACGATAAGGGCTATTAAGTAAAATCATTCTCGTAAAGGGTTTATGCGTGAAATATCAATTTCTAATGTTTTTACGGACTGTGCAAGTTGACAAAAAAGCTTTTTCACAGATAAGCGCTTGTCGCGAGGTAAACTTAATTCGGTGCTTCCATCGTGTTGGTCGCATTAAGCTTTATTGATACAGCTATTTCAACGTTGTCGGATCCTAAAGCTCAAAGCCAAGACCGCAAGGTAGTGTGGGTAGTTATGAATAGCTATACTACCTTACTACCATACTACTTTGCGATCTTGGCTTTAAGCTTTCATCCGACAACGTTAATTGAAATAGCTGTATATTTTTATGTAGGTATGTATAAAAACACAAAATGTCACCACGTAATTTAATGTGAATTTTTTACTTCAGACACTCGAATGGCTCGTCACGTAATCAAACATGCAAAAATCAGGAGCACCCAAAGACTCGATCGTTTCCTGGGGCCAGTTGCATAAAACTTAACGCCAGACGTAACAGCTAACGTCGGGCGTTCAGCCCAGTCAAAGTTACTATTTTATCGTCCGACGTTAGCATTTAAGTCCGACGTTAAGTTTTATGCAACTGGCCCCAGAGGGCCTTAGTTATCTTAAAAATTCGTAATAAATTAGACTAAAAACTACAGTTTTCTTAAGTTAAATGTCGCCTTAAACTTTCGTAACGTAAAAATTTAACGCATTTTGTTTTCGTGAGGATAAAAACTATGTAATAAGGTCAGTTAGGATTTTCGGAAAGGTGAAAGAAGGGATTAAGATTCCTTTCCGTAAAATTTTCTGCGCTGAAATATTCAGCTGTAGTATCCAAAAAGCTCAAACTGTATTAGCTTTCACACAGTTTCCTTGAAAGGCACTAAAATGATTTAGAAAAACAGTACAACGCCATTTCCAGCCTTTTTCTAAATATTCCTCGTTTGGTGCTCCTGAAAAATGTGTACAAAGAATCAGTGCCTCTTAGTGACAACTTACGAGGGCGGTTACCGCGGCAGCAGCAATGATTGGTACTTAGTGGACAGTCGTAGTCGTATTGAGCACAGCGACGCCAATTCGGTGGACAGGGATCTTTATAGTAGGTGCAAGTACCACGTGGCCAGTCGCACATTTTGTTACCTAGAAATGAATAACATTTTATATCAAGTGATTAGCTAACAACAACAACAACAACAACAACAACAACATAGCTTCATTTATACATCCGAAAAAAATATTATCTAACAAAAGACTGTTCCTTGAAATGGCCCCTATCGTAGATGAATACGCCACGCCAACATATCAGCGGTTTTTCGCTTTCTTGACCCTATAGTCTCGTTTTGATGTGTACGAGAACCTCTGACGACGATGAGCGTAAACATCAAAACGAGACTATAGGGTCAAGAAAGCGAGAAACCGCTGATATGTTGGCGTGGCGTACTCATCTACGTTAAGGGCCATTGGAAAGATTCATGATCACTGATACATGTTTTTGTCGTGTGCGATTCCAATGCGATGCATAAAACAATTCATCCAGTTCCAAATTTATATCATATATTAAGCTACAGTAATAGCCCACGTATAAGAACGTGGATTTAAAGAACCTGTTAGGCTAAAATTTTCATTTTAAGCCCCCTCCACATAAGAACCTACTAGGCTAAAATTTTAAGTTAGGTTCTTATCAGTGGGGTTGCTGTAAAAGTGTATACTTTAGGTAGAAACTGCTGAATTAAGATCATCTATTTAAAAGTAACTTGACATACTGTACCGGCACTGAACTGCCCATAGGCATTGCTGTATGGCACAAATAAATGATTTTTTTTGTATTATGAGATGATATTTATAACATACTATAATATATTTAAATGAAATTCATATGAAAATATAAGAACCAATTTTAAGAACCTTGTTAGCCTAAATTGGTTTAAGTACCATTTATATAAGAACCTATTTAGGCTAAATTGAAAAATTCAGGTTCTTTTACGTGGGCTATTACTGTATCAGTTAGCTTGTATTGTTTAAGTGTATATGTACTTTCATGATGGTCCTTAATGTCCCCTTAAAATTCAACTCTTGGATGCCATAAAATTGGGAATAAACTACTTATTATTAACTTGCTCTTCTAAGTTTCTGTAGCCTGTTCCAGGCTCCGAGATAGTGGGGAACGCGCGAAGTAAAAAAAAAAAAAGTAGGGAAAAATCGCGGGGGAACTGGGAGAGGGAGGTCGGCGGAGCCTGTAAACATTTCTTTACCGACGCTCTTCCGCCCTCTTTTGGCAAGTTTTGCAATAATCCAATTTTCTGTCGTCAAAATGTCAAAATGTCAATTAACAGAAATATTTCTCGGATTTCTCGCGCGAGTATTTCACGCAAAAGCACGTACAAGAACGCGAGGAAATCCGCATGTATTGCAAGACGCGTACACCGACGAAAATACTGTCCTCGAATCTCGAAGTCCACCCTTCAAAGTGCTGCAGATTTTATTGGAGAAACGTAGCATGTAGAGAAACCAAGGTGCCATGAGTTTCTTTGTTCAGTGTAGCGAGAAACAAGGAATTGCTGGCGTTTTCTGGAACCGAGATGCTGGAGATTCAAATATTTCAAACCGGATGGCAATGACGCCATACGTCTGACAATGGAACTACTGCCTAGCTGCGAGAAACACGTCAACTTAAGCGCAGAATAAACTCTGAGGAACTAAAAACAATTGCAAGATACCACTTTTCCAATATAGACCGTGACTATCGCATAAGACTTGGAGCTTAGACTCTTTTAGCCGTGATGAAGAAACACTATCTCGCAAGTTAATAAATGCTAACCGCAGACTTGCGCTCACATTTATAAATCACGGACTGAGAAATGAACTGATGCCTAAGCATATCTTTATTTTGATCGAAAAGGAAAAATATCTCAGGCACGTACTTGGGATAGACTTATTCTAAAGCTGAGCTAAAATGCTTTTAGCGACGAGCATGATTTGTGTTAGGCCTGTCACCTTTTAAAAACCGAGGTTTTTCAGTTCGACTTGATCTCGCATCACTGAAATCAATGGAGAAACGACTATTATCGTCGACGTCTCTGCCAAAGCTGCTTTCGCTAGGCTTTTCCTGAAACCGGTCGGCAGAATCGCGAAGACATCTTTACTACGCGCCAAGTTTACAAGGCATTCTTTTTGCCCTTTCCTGAGCGCTTCTATATTACGAAAATCGCGCAGGCATTGCTCCAAAATATTACATCTGAGATATTACATGACTTTGATTCCTTTTCTTCACGCGCGAGGATCACGTACGCCATCGTTACGATTGACAGGAATAATGTGCATAGCGAGGTGTTGACATTACCTGTCAAAACGGACCAATCAGAGGGTATACCAGGAGCTGGTATACCGGAAGAGCTTTTTAAAGAAATGTTTACAGGCTCCGCCGACCGCCCTCACCCCAGTTCCCCCGCGATTTTTTTACTTTTTTTTAACTTCGCGCGTTCCCCACTATCTCGGAGCCTGGAACAGGCTAAAGTTTCTGGGGAGGTTTATCGATAGCGAAGCGTCGCACCAGTTCATAACTAAAGCTACCTAAATTTCCTGCTTAATGTCAATATTGCGTTTGGCAAAATATCTTTGAAGTGGATCGAGATATTGTGTGACTTCTAGTCGAGTGTTAAGGTGTTCGATACATTTTTCTGGAGATCATACATACATTTTTCAATCGGCTTTTAAGGGGTCTTCAGTTCCAAGTTAGATCAACGAAAAGTTTTCACCAATACATGTAACTGGTTTTGAATTGAAGTTTGGCAAGATATATTTTCTGGTAAAATCGATACTACCATGACGACGATAAACAAGAAACTTCGAAATCAGTAAAAGTGAAATTTTGCGCGTTTAAGATTTCGCATGGAAGATCCCACATAGACATCTTAAAATATGATATGTGGCAAATAAATTTGCAAGAATACAAAAATTCTGTATGTTTGATTGCAAATAAATCCTAATACCATTTGAAACCTTACTCTATGTACAGAGTGTTTTCACTGAAGTCAAAATTCAGAAGCAGTTTTCGATTTCAAAATGTTTATGGAATTGTTGAGAGTTTAAAACTACAGATGTGGGCCAAATTTTCAGGCGCAAGAGCATTTCGTTCAAGAGTTATAGGCGAACGAGTATTAGACATTTTTCGTAAGAAATGTATGGAGCGGCCATCTTGGTGTCCCACTTGGGAACACCAAAAATCTTAATTGCACCAAAAATCTCATCACAAAATATTGCATTCACTACAAGTGCCATTAAGTCGGCTTATAAGCATCTATAATTCAAGATTTTTGCAAAAGCGATTGAAATCGAAAATAACCCAAAAATTGCGCATGGAGTGATGTTAGGAAAAAAGGTAGTTCTCAAGATCGCAAAAGAGAAAGGAAATAAAAATTTTATGGTGTGCAAACATAACATCAAGCTACTTTTTGATACTATATTGAAGTTATTTCACAAAACCCGTGTTAATCTTTCAATCAATTTATTACCAGTATAAAATAGTAAGGTTTGAAATATTATTGCGATTTATTTGAAATCAAACATACAGAATTTCTTTATTCTTGCAAAATTTATATGATGCCATAAACCCTCTTTTAAGATGTCCATGTGGGATTTTCAATGCGAAATCTTAAACACGCAAAATTTCACTTTTACTAAGTTTCTTGTCTATCGTCGTCACGGTAATATCGATTTTACCAAAAATTACATCTTACCAAACTTCAATCTTCAATACCAGTTAGTGGTGCAAATTTCACGTTGATCAGACTTGGAGAAGATCGCTTAAAAGCCGATTGAAAAATGTAGGTATGGTCTCCAGAAAACTGTTAAGTATCGTAACACCTTTTGCTGCCACCTTTTTAATACATTTGAAATGCTTTAGGATGAAATGTATAAACTAAACGTCAAGGAAACAGGAGCGTTTTCTCAATACCCAGTCCGGTGGGCGATATAAGAAAGGAAAGGGGGAGGGGGGGGGGGGGAGGGGGTTGAGGTAGGAACTCCCTTATCACTGAAACCTGAAGAAATTTAAAATAATAATAATAATGTATATTAAGCTTACCTGAAAATTTTATTGATTGAGCATTCGATGAATCTTAGCACTCATTTGCTTGCTCGTAAACAATACATCCTTATATTAGAAACGGGACGACTTAAAAGCGATTACCAGTGTATACCAATTAACCTCCTCTTCCCCCCTCTTTTGCCCCCTACCCCTACCCCCCCCCCCCCCCCCCCCCCCCCCCCCCCCCCTCCCCCTCTCCCATCCCACCTTCCTCCAATACACACAAATATAAAATTCCGGAATCCGCCCCTTGTAATTTCAATTATAACGATACATGGTACTATAATCTCACAGATAAGAGTACCTTGAAAATATTCCAAGATGAAGGAAATGTAATAATATCTTAACCAATTCTCGGAATTTGTCAAATCAATCTAGTTCCCAGAGGGTTAACACAAATATAGAAATGTCAGACAATCTGAAATCCTTACCCTGCACATGATACAAGGCAATCACCAAAACAGTCAGCAATAGAAACAGGCGAATCTTTAGAGCCATGGTTGAACTGCAAAAAATATACGTGTTACTCATAGTGGACCAAGAAGAAGCGAATAAAAGCTCTGTGAAGGTCACGCTTGTTTTCATAGCGCCAGATTATAATACTGTTAAATAAAACGACAAAAACATTTGCAATTACGAAAGACAGACTTAAACTAAAAACTTTAATTTATCCCTCTGAGGAAGTGAAGAGGTACAAAACAGTTCGATTATTTTTTTTAATTCCGTTACCGTAGCTGGGAACTGGGTTCCGCCTACAATTATACAAAAGAGCAAAACTGACCTCGCTCGCTCGCTCGTTCGATAAGCTTACAAGAGATTCCAATTTAAAATAATCATCATAATAATGATGAACGAAAATACTCTAACCTACAGGATAATCGCTATTATAATTTCTAGCCAGTTCAACAAATAAATCATTCCCTAGCGGACAGTCTTAACCTGCTTCATGTTTACGATTCACTTGGAACAAAGCTACACGGAAGCTATAACACAACTTACTTCACTTCAACTCCTTGTACAGTACAGCAGGTAACGAGAACTTGAAGACGACTTCAGAGGCTTAATGATGGAAACGATCAGCAGCTAGACGTTTTGACCTGCGAGGTACAACTAATGAATGTTGCCTTTTACAAGTGACAGTAACACCAGGCACATTTTCTCATTAATCTCGTGACTATTACACAATACGACTCGTCTCCCAGTTTCCCCGATTACATGTATTTTCAGCATTATTAGATCGTGACTGACCGCACAGTCATGTACCATTTCTAAGAAAAGGTTATGGTCTACTCAGATGACCCAAGGGGTGGAATGCATGGGGGGATGAGAGGAAGAGAGTTAACCCCCGGATGTAATAATGGAAGTGTTCACTGTCTGGTGAAAACATGACTTTCCATTAATATTTTCAGACTAGACCTTTAAAGAAGCACATTCAGACCTATCCTTTATTGGTGTGATCAGAAATTTATTACCGTTTTCAATACTGTGTCGCTTCCCTTTTCTTATCCTTATCACCCATTAAGCCTTTTCCCTTTCAGAGGTGCCAACGTTTAAAACTGAAAAAAATATATTTGAAAAACTATATTTGTGCAAAATATTAAAAAATTACTACAACATAGGAAAATAATGCTCAATAACTTTCACTCGACTTAATAAATTGCCATTAACCAAATAATGTTAATTGCAGTCATATTTTCTAACTCGCAGATTGACCCCGACAGTCAGTAAATGCATTATACCTTAATTACTTTACATAATAGGGTACTAGCCTCTTTGCAACTCTGCGTCCTTCCCCCCCCCCCCCCCCCCCCCCCCCCCCCCCCTTCAAGGTCGTGAACATTGTGAAAATAATAGCTATTCAATGTCTCATCCTTGACTTTGAACAAAGCCATGTAAAATTTCTTTCCAGGAATTCCCAGAACATATTCGCCCAAACAAAAGTACTTTTTGACCCAAGCAACATGAAGACAAACGGTTTATGTTGATTCTTAGAACAGTTACTTGAGTATGTTCCAGTCCAACGTGTTTACGATCGTGTTTTTCCCCTATTGAATTTAGTTGATTCAAACTGACCTTTTGTTTGTTTTTTTCGTATTTACATATTTGAGCAGTCTTTAATTTCAATAAAAAAGGGTGCCAACTCAGTCGAGTTAATGAGTGAAATGCCCATAGTACTGGCTTCCGTTTCAAAAACAATGAAACGACGGCACTGTTTTATTGACAAATTCCACTTAGACTTTCATATACTTCTAATTTCCGGGTACTAATGCACCCGTTGGGGGCGGGGGGTGGGGAATGGCATAATTAGATATGTGCAGCTTAACCTCCATTCCACTTCTCCTTTCCCCTTGCCTCGGGATAGTGGGTTAATGCGGCCTCATAGAGTATGGTTTTTCAGCCGTTTTGGTCCACACAACTGTACTTTTTTGGATCTGAATATAGGTATATACAGGAGCCGATCACCCGGCTCCTGGATTGCCCTTTGATCAGAAAATGGGTATACTTTAGATTTTTAGCCGGTTTGCTTTGAAAAATAGTCTGAAAATGGGTTGGAAAAATCATATAGTTTTGGTCAGTGAAAATGGGAAGAGTTGTTTCAGCGTTTTCAACATTTCTTTGAACTCTTTGACACAATCGGGGCTTTTCAAGTCGGTCAGTGTTCCTGCCTTCTTCATCAGATCTGCTGAGGCACGGAGTCACTGTTCTTGTATCTCAGGATGAGCGGCCATGATTTCTGCCATCCTGGATCGATTTCATCGCTCTGTTGTGAATTGGTGTTTTCCACTTAAGCTTCGTCTTGAGTTCATCCCATTTCTGCCACGCTTCATATTTTTGTTGCTCGTCTTTCAGTTCCTTCAATGCACTGTTTACCCAGAACTAGTGACGCCCTTTCGACCACTGGGTCAGTGATGGTAAAGTCATCCATGGTTCGTACAATCTTGTAAAGGTCTTGAATTTTAGCAGTCGTCTTGAAAACTTGAAAAGTACTTGATTTCTTTATTAAGTATTGCAAAGTCCTTGAAATTTAGGACTTTGTGTACGCCCTATCACTTTTCTGATAAATTAAATGATTTTGCCCCGAAAAAATTGGCCACCAGCGACTTCTAAAATCCGAAAATAACTAGCGAAAATGTCGGCTTAATACGTGAATGCGTACATGAAGCAAAATTGTAATCTTTGCCTCAATTTCATGCACCAGGGGACAAGGAGTTTCGATATCGTAAATAAAACGTAGTCCTTGAAAACTATTTTTTGTCCTTGAAAAGTCCTTGAAAAGTCCTTGAAAAGTCCTTAAATTTTATTTGTCTGAAGTTGTACGAACCATGGACTCATCCCTTCTGATACCCCCACTGGCGCCTTGCTTTGTATCTCATCTCGTACCTCCTTGAGCTCCTTTGTAAGAGGCCTGTTTTCATTTTTAACTCCGTCCATTTTCTTTGACAGTTTTTCTACATTCACTTCCAGATCCTTGCAATGTAGCGTTATTTTCCTCGTGGATCTTGTTCGCCTCTTTGAACTCACCGACTTCGTTTTTCACAGTTTGTAGCTCGACTTCAACAGATCTCATAATCTCAGCTTCATTTCCAAGACTTTCTTCTCAGTTTCCAGTTTGTCGATTTTGTACCTTAGATTCTTAATTTCTCCGTTTTTCCACTACACAGTAATTTTGAATTCATCGTTTTGCCCAAAGCTCCTTTACGTCTTCGTTCAGTCGCGATATTTCTGCGTTCTTTTGTTGAATTTCTGTCTTGAGAAAAGTGATTTGCTCGGTATGGCTAGTGAAAATTTGTGAATCGTGGTCATGAGACAGTCTTCCTCTAAGTGCTAGACTATGGAACTGTGCGGCGGCGCTAGATGCCATAACTGTTGGCTTCTTCCATTTGCCTAGATAACACGTCGCTCATTGTGTTGTGAACTTTTTCGACGATAGTGAACAAGAACTTTGCCATAAGCAATGCCGCCACAACGAAATGAGATGCGATCGATGAAGGGCAATAGAATAGGGCGTATTTTCTTGACGTACAGGTTTAATCATTATGAGGTGGTTCTTACCTTATGCGCGTAGTACAGCGGATACATAGCCACTGAAAAGGCATAAAAGAACCCCGCATTCTAACACACCACCCTCACGATGGTAACCAAGTATCGAACAAGTCGAGCGAAACAGTCACTGTCATAATTTTAAACTAAGAATAAGAAGAATTGCGTCTTTTTGGAAAGTTGATATTATTTATGGGTGCCTGACTTCACTTTTAAATCGGTCTGTATTTAGATGCCAACATTAAAAGAAAGGAGGCGCATAGGAAAGTGTTGAAGGGATTCGAACGAACCCCCTGTGGACATCAGTACTGGTGGAACTAAAAACAAAGTGTGTATTATTTAGAAATAGAGAAAGGGGTTAGGTTCTACGTGCTGCAGTCGGTGGAGGAGTAAAACACTGTAATTTGGCATCAACTGAATATGAATTGAAAATGTAATTATAGTAAATTTGCCACCATTAGACAGGTAAAATTTGCCACCTTTAAACAGGTAAAATTACTACTAACTACTAACCACTAACCATTTGTCAGAACTTTGTCATCTTTGAAAGAGCTCAGAGGAAGAGCCAGCGTTAATTTTGAAACATGACAGCTATACATGTAGAATCGTTTTACGGTGACAAATTTACTTTATCAACTCGGTTGATAGCACATTTATTTTTAGTGTGGAGTATTTAACTCTAAAATGATGTTCCCGTAACTGGCTGATAAAGTCCAGGGAAATATAACGATATCAATTAGTTTTTTCTATAGTGTGAAAAAGTTTGCCCTCACGAGTGCATAAGCAATGGCGTTTTCTTTCTTTTTTTTTTTTCGGAAAACGTCAGGGGGTACTCAGCAATGATAGCGAGGGAGATGTGCGAATGAGGCCAAATTGTCAGATCCCCTGAAAAAGGGTCCTGTTAGGCTAAATCCAGACCCAAAAACGTACATCGGACCAGAACGTAACCCCACAAAAAAGTCTCTTTTCTCTCTGCATATTGTTGGTATTTTGGCTTGGCCAGGAACAGTTTTATTGTTAATTATCAGACTGATGAACGTTTGCATGGAAACCAGGTTATCGAGACGTTTCCATGTATAAGGGTTTGTATGGGATTTTATCGTTGAATTGAAATGAAATATCGAAGTCGTAAATAAACAGAAATTATATTTTGCCTTACTGTTCTAAACAGCCGAGAAAGCTAAAACTAACTACAACGCTTTTTAGAGGTAGACTGGTATACAAGTAAATGGCTGTTGATTGACAAAAAGTCCCATACAAATCCTAATGCGTTTGCCGTCGAGGAGCCCTGTTGTGAGCCTGAGTTCCCTGTGTACTTGGTTAGAGGAGGATAACCGTGGGAAAAAAGAATGCATCGTCTTAAAGTATATTGTTATTGTAAACCACTACTGTACTCGATTTATGAACCCAGATCTCAACAAACAACAAGGAGGTTTTGCTTCAAAACCCTTTATTCTGCGGCGTAAGTCTAGCTAATATAAACTTTCTGCATTAAAAATCAGTAAAATGACTTCAATTATTTTTTTTCTTGACGTGTGCTAACTAAGGCTCTATTTCCGCCACTCTCTCTGGTCCCAGCTTTGGTAGGGTATTTTCCTTCCCGAAATATCGAGCCTTGTACTAACTCTTTCATTGTCAAATGTGATTCATTATAAGTTTGCCAGTTTAAGTTTCCTACTTAAATGCCGTTGCTTCAACACTAAAACATCAAGGGTTAGTGAACCATCATGAACTGGATTCATGACCTTTAACTGAAAAAAAGAAAAAAAATGTGATTATCAGTAAAGGGACATAGAAATGGAGGTAGTGCCGAATGTTATCAGAACTCGTTTCGTATAAAACCTGCAAGTTATTGAACGGTTGTGACACTGTCAGGAACAAGCCTGGAGTCGTGTTGGCCGATTGTACCTTTTGAGTGTAGAGTACTTTCCTTTGGTGGCTGTTTATTATGCTACTCAAGGTGATTCTACCTTTTGAGTCATTGGATGAAATCCTACAGTGTGCCCATTCAAATATAAGCTATTGAGCAGTTCTTTCCTTTGGTGCTGTTTATTATGCCGTACAAGGTGGTTCTACCCTTTGAGTTGATGAATAAAATCCTACTGTGTGCCCTTTCAAATGAAAGCTATTGAGCAGTACTTTTCTTTAGTATTGTTTATTATGCTACATAAGGTAATTCTACCTTTTCAGTCTGTGGATGAAATCCTAAAGTGTGACCATTCAAATGGAAGCTACTGAGTAGTACTATCCTGTGGCACTGATTATTATGCTGTACAAGGTGGTTCTAACTTTTGAGTTTGTGGATAAAATCATAAAGTGTGACCATTTAAATGAAAGCTATTGAGGAGTACTTTCCTGTGGTACTGTTTATTTCCTGTATGTTATGCAAGGGGTTCTATATGTAGCTTTTGAATCTAAGTGTAAATGAAATCGTTCTGTGTGACTGTCAAAATAAAAGTTACTGAGTGGAACTTTCCTGTGGTGCTGTTAATTATATCTTTTGAGTCTGTGGATAAAATGCTAAAGCTAGTATGACAATTCAAATGAAAGCTACTGAGCAGAACTTTTCTGTGGCATTGTTTACTATGCTGTATATGATGTTTTCTAAATTTTGAATCATTGGATTTTTTTCATCCAACGATGTGACGATTAAATAAAAACGAAAGTTGTTTCTTATGGTACAACTTGTTAAGTTTTCAGAATTTGAGAAATGAAATTTGACGCTACTCAGTGTGGAATTTTGATTTTAGCTGCTCTTGGTAGTGAAGTGGCTGCTAAAAAGCAACAGAGGTCGCGATCCATTCGACCAAAATTTACAGAAATTCCGGCACAGAATCGTAATTTTTCGGCAAAAGTGTTCAGAAATTTAAAGAAAAATGTTACATTGCCAAAATACGAACCATTTAACCATTTATTAATTTCCGGCAAGGATACCAAATGAAACGAAACTTTTCTTGGAAAATGTTTCGAAAATTTGGGAATACCTAACGAGTTGTCAGTTCACTTTTCCCGAAAATTCAGGTAAAGCCGAAAATTACTGTCTCGTTTTCCGCTGAAATTTTCAGAAATTCTAATCGGAATTTTCGGTGAAAAGAAACGCCCCCTCTACTTTGATGTTGTTTTCCCATTCTGTCACTTTAGTAAGTTCAGCTTTGAAAGAATTCATTTTAATGCCCTCAAATAGTGAAGGCATTAGCATTCCTACCTGCGGCAGCAGCAGTGGTTCGATTTCAATTTGCATTCTATGTCGTAGTCAGGGCAGCGCTTCCAGCCTGGTGGGCAGGGGTTTTCAACGTATGTGCAAGTACCACGCGGATAGTCGCATTTCCCGGGCGGAGGAGCTATTCCAAAAAAAAAATGTATATAAATTACAAATCATCATTTTTTTGTTAATAAACGCGGCGCGTGAAGGCATGGGGCGCGAACGAGGAGCACCTTATCTCGCCCCATGCCTTCACGCGCAAATGAAACGTCTGCTGCGCAGGCTAAATTTTGACCATTGATAAAACTCACCGAGCAGAAATTTTCTGCGTATATTTTGTATTATACAATGCAAGGTGCTTCTGACTTTCAGTAAGTCAGTTGCGGGGTGTTCTTTTGTATGAAACCCTACAATGGGGCCATTGGAACGAAGTATTGATCAATACTTTTCTGTGGTACTATTTCTTGCTGTACAAGGCAGTTTCAACTTTCGAGTCATGAAACCCTACAGTGTGACCGGCCATTCAAATAAAATCTATTGAGTTTAATATTTCTGTGGCGCTGGTTTTCTTTGTAATCTTTTCAAAGTAAATGAAGTATAAGGTTTTTGTTTAAATTTTAACACGGGTGCTTACATTAGTATAAGTATTCAAGTAGATAATAAATCACTGAAAAGGGAATTGACATATAAATATCTCGGAGTAGAGATAGATCAATCCCTTACTTGGAAAGAACATATAGACAAAATCAGTAAAAAGATTTCGGGAGGAATTGGCGCGCTAAAAAGAGTAAGGCATCTCGTTCCAAATGAAACCCTGACTACAATGTATAATTCCCTTGTGCTGCCATATTTTGATTATTGTAGCGCAATTTGGGGAACATGTGGAAAGAGACTGTCTGATACACTCCAAAGCCTCCCAAAACAGAGCTGCTAGAGTGATCACCTTTTCCAATTATGATAAACGTTCGGCTGAATTACTGGATGAACTAGTATGGGATAATCTTGAAGAAAGAAGATCAAAACAATTAGCAATATTAATGTATAAAACGCTAAATGGAGGCACTCCAAATTACCTGACAAATTTGTTTAAAAATACAAACATTATCCATTCTTACAACCTGAGAAATTCATCAGAAAATTTGTTTGTGCCTAGATCAAACAGCGAAGCTGGCAAAAACAGCTATCAGTATAGAGGCTCTGTACTTTGGGATAGCCTCTCCAGTAATGCTAAAAACTCAGCCGAACGTTACAGCTTTTAAAAACATAATTAAATGATACATTTTGAGAATAAATTTTTAGTACAAATAAAATTAACTTCGTGACCTTGTTTTTACATTGTTATTACCTTAGTTAACTTATCAATTCTATTTCGTATTTTCTAATAAATTAGTAATTTATAGGCACGGCTCTCAGGAAGAGCATGTATGTATGAAAGGAGAAACCGTGGATAAATAAAGATTATGTATGTATGTATGTATGTACCGAAGTAAAAAGGTTATAGAAATGATGTAAGCGAACTCATTTTCCCGTACGTAAACTTCTGACAACTTACGGGCTGTCGTGCGGCAGCAGCAGTGGTTTGTTGGAAGACGGCAGCCACTGTCCAACGAAGGGCAACGTACCTAATTTAGTGGGCAGGGATCCTCTTTGTATACGCAAGTACCATTTGGCCAATCACACGGCTTGTCAAGAACTTCAACCTTTGGCACATCTTTAACTGTGAAAGATGAAGATTGCCTCAAATAAAAATGCAAATAAAAAATACTAAAATTCAGTTTGTAAAACAGTTATTAACAAACAACACCGGGAGAGTTCTGCTAAAGAGCTTTCATTTGAATGGTCACGCTTTTGGATTTCATCAACATACCAAGTAAGAGCTTAACCTTATTTTCCACTCCATAAAGCCTGGAAGTTCACGGAGACTGCGCACCAACTTTCCACACTAGGCTTTCTGAGATAGCTTAGGTAACCAGTGTTAGTTAAGATATGTTGATGATTTCCAAAGGCAACCCATTAATCAGCCATAGCTCATATTGGTTAACCAGACGATACCAAAAAATTCAGTGCCAAAATCTTTGTGCCCAGTCTCCCCAAAGTTTCTGGAGGGGCGTATTACGCAACTGCAGAATGGCTACGATTCACGCGACATGCTTCTGTTTTTTTTGTGTGATTGTGTGTGTGTGAATACAACCCTACCGTGTGACCATTCAAATTCAGCGCGGATTGAAGGGTTTCTTCTTCATGTTGTACCATTTCTTAACTCCGGCTTATTAAACCTTTCAATACAAAGTCAAATCTTGAGTCCTGCACCCATTGTTAACATACCAAATATAAACTACCTATTGTTAACTTGGTCTTCTAATTATCTGGGGTAAGTTTATCGATAACGAAGCGCCGCACCACTTTATAACTAACAAGAAGCTGTACACAGCTTGAACTCGTGGCGCCTTTAACTCATTGCAGCATTGATTCCCAAGTGATTTGAGTGCTTTTACAGAAAAACATAAGCTTAAAATTATATCTAATCAAAGGCTCCTAAGAGCCAACCCGAGAAGAAGAAATGCTAACGCGTAACGCGTAACGCAATATTGCCGTAAGCTTACGTTTTCACACTGACACAGTTCGATATATATTTTTTTAAAAATTAAACGTAAGGATTTTTGACGAACGAAAAAAAAGTACATCACTTTCATAATGTCCAGTTCGAAAAAAGAAAAAAAAAGGAAAAAAAAAAAAGGACTTTATGGAGATTCGAACTCGGGCCGTCCGGGAGGAAGCCATAAACTCAATCACTGCGCTGTCCAAGCGCACATCCTGCGTACGAATTAAATTTTATTATTTTAAGCTAGATACGCATCAGAACGCGTGTTTAGGTTGCAAAATCCTTTTAGATCGATTTTAATGTTGCACTAAAAACTCCAAATGCAAAACATCTGTAAGCTTATTGTTGTCTATATTCGTTTACATCAAATTAATTATTGTTATCGTTGGATTCACGTTGAATTCCTGTTACGAAACGCGTGTTCGTAACAAAGCATTTGCTCACTAAGTTCACAGCTGATGGAAGGAGCGAGTGAGTGAGTGAGTGAGAGAGTGAATTTTATTTTAACACCCTTGCCGATAACCTGTTCATCATGCTTTCACGTATACACGGGTTTAAAAGTAAGACTACACTGCATTCACTAGATTCAGTAGCTGACACTTTAATAAGCTCGACCCGAAGCTCGATCGCTAAGCAAATGGCAAGTTTAATATATAAAACACAGAACTTGCCAGAGCAAAAATCCCACAGGAATAAGCGGCGAACACAATATCAAACGGTCCTATCTATCCATGAACGCCTTGAATTGTCTTGAAAGTGTGCTGTTGTACGCGGTAGTTCTTTATCTTGCTTCTCGAGTATACACACGGAGAGATTTTACGGTATGTATTTCATGGCCGAAAGCCATATAGTCGTCGATATAGACTTAAATATGCGTGCATAAATTTGCATGCGCTAATGTGACACGAAAAAAAACAAGAAAAGTCAACGCCGGATTTACAACTCGTGTGCTTCGCCACGAGTAAAGAGGGGGATGAGTAGGGGTATGCAAATGCGCCGATCCGTCTATCCGACATTACTTTCGACAAATCCGGATCCGCATTACTTTAAAACTTTCCGCTGTGTAAATATACTGCACACGGGTATATATATTTGTTTTGTTTTTCTTGTGCAGCATTTAGATTTTACTCTGAGTTTTCTGCCTTTGCTGGTGAAACTGAAAACAATTGTCGACAAAACACCAACATACCGTCTGAGGGCCGGCCGAAAATTAATGATCCGATCCACAATCCGAACTTCTAGACAGACAAAGTCCGGAATTCGGGCCAAAATTTTCGGCTTATCCGTCATGGCAAAAAATTGGGTGACATTTGCCTGTAATCTTTTTAACTCGTCCCCAGACCCCAAATTTGACCCTTAAAATCACTGCGAAAACGCCATTTTTAAAGGGAAAATCAAAATTTCGCCCATTTATGAATTACTTTTTGGAAATCCACACTCGGATTCCAGTAATTTGGTTATTATTCTATCTGGAATAACTCTTAAGGCTTATATGGAGTTCAACCGCGCGGTCATCGCTTTTAGCGGTATAACTCATTTTAATAGGCATAATGTCAACATCCACACTCAGGTTTGAAGAGACTGGGATCTTGTGAACATTTTGGTGGGAACTATGATTTAGTTGGAGCGAAGAAAAACCCGTCATTTTGCCATTTTTTCAGTAAACTATGCTTCGACTGCGCCTGGCAATTTATGAATTACTTTTCGGAAATCCACACTCGCATTCCAAGAAATTTGGTTATTATTCTATCTAGAAACGTTAAAATATTTTAATAACTTTTAAAAAAGCACCGTCAGGATCCGTGGACCTATTCGCCACCCTCACTAAAGCTACCTAAATTTCCTGTTTGATGTAAATATTGCGTTTGGCAAAATATCTTTGAAGTGGATCGAGATATTGTGTGGCTTCTAGTCGAGTGTTAAAATTCTTTCAGGGTCAAATGCATTAACTAAACGTCAAGGAAATAAGAGCTTTTTCTCAACCCTATTAAAATCCGGTGGGCGATCTTGTGAAAGGAGGAGGGTGGGGGATTGGTAGGCACTCAATTATCACTAAAACCTGAAGAAATTGAAAGAAATAATGTATATTTACCCAAAAATTTTATTGATCGAGAATTTGATGAATCTGAACACTCATTTGCTTGCTCGTAAACAATACATCCTTATAAATTCTAAGAATTTGTCAAAATCAATCTAGCTCTCAGAGGGTTAACACAAATGTAGAAATGTCAGACAATTTGAAATCCTTACCCTGCACATGACACAATGCAATCCCCAAAACAGTCAGTAGTAGAAACAGGCGAATCTTTAGAGCCATGGTTCAACTGAAAAAGATATGCAACGGGTTAAGCTTCCGTGTTACTCATAATGGACTAAGAAGAAACGCTTGTTTTCATATATAGCGACTATCGCAGATTATAACACTGTTACATAAAACGACAGAAAATTTCGTACATAAGAAAGGCAAACTTAAAGTGAAAGCTTTAATTCACCTCTCTGAGGAAGTGAAGTAATCCAAAACATCTCGGTTATTCTTTAATTCCGTTAAAGAAGCTGGGAATTGGGTTCCGCCCATAATTATGCAAACGAGCAAAACTGATCTCGCTCGCTCGTTTGCTATAAGCTTACAAGAGATTCAAATTGAAAATAATAATAACAAAATAATGATGAACAAAAATACTCTAACCTACAGCATAATCGCTGTGATAATTTCTAGCCAGTTCGACAAAGAAATCATCCCCTAGCGGACAGTCTTGTCCTATCAACCAAAGAGGATCCTATCCTAACTCGCTTCATGCTTACGATTCACTTGGAACAAAGCTACAGTACACGAAGCTATAACACAGCTTACTTCACTTCAGCTCCTTCTACACAGCAGGTAACAAGAACTTGAAGACGACTTCAGAGGCTTGAAGATGGAAACGACCAGCAGCTAGACGTTTTCGATCTGCGAGGTACAACTAATGAATGTTTCCTTTTACAAGTGACAGTAACACCAGGCATACCCTGGATCCAGAGGTCCGTTCTCTGAATATCATGAGTAAAATTAACCGCATAAACGGTTAGAAGAAGCCGCGAGACGGACCTCTGGTCACTCGAATATACAACCTCATTTCCATGCGAGGATCTAGTTCAGAATCTGAACTAGGTCGCTGATTGGTTACTCCTACTTGTTTCCAGACTCTACCGGGAGTTAATGATGCAACAGCAACTTCGATTGGCTGGACCAAAACAATTCGCCACGGGCGCGTGAAAAACCGGTTTCCCAAAGTGAAGCCACACAAACAACAATGACGGACGTAGATAGAGATTGAGGCTTTTTGCGATCTTTAAGAAACGCTGTGGATTACTCTGTAGTATCCAAATTTTCAAATATCTGAGAACTCAAGCCAGTTCAGAAAGAAGCGCTGTTGAAATCTATTCAGCGCAAAGATGTCTTGAAAAGAGGTGTTGACAGGCCAGACACGACTTATTAATTCGTGTTATCGTGGAGTGTGACCTTTAGAGTTTTGTTTGAACGAGGAAAATTGTTATCTCTATTTTATTTTTATCTCTAGCACGGTGGCGTGCTTTGGAGCTGCAGGTATTCTCGCTGAACGATTTCGCTGACCACCGGTAGGTGACAGGAAGAGAAATAAGTGTACTGGATTAATTGCGTGCGGATATCAAGGATTCTTTGTTTGTTAAATCTCTCGCCTTTGAAAACGGTTGTATCCAGAAAGTTTACTTCTTTGTCTGAGATTAATGTTTGTTTGCAAGGACAATGAAATCTTCTGTCTCCACTTTTTCTCAACACTCTACAGTGAAAAAATGTCATCGATGTATCTTTTCCACTGAGTGGATTTGATTTAATATTTCTGTCTCGACCGCGGAATATTGTCACCAGATTTAATGTAAACAAACAGGCACGCGTTGGTCCCCAAGGATTAAAACCGGTTTGGTGAGATATTCGATCCACAAATCGCATGGAAATGAGGTTGTGTACTCGAGTGCCCAGAGGTTTTTATTTTTTCTCGGCGCGTTGCGCCTCGTTGTCGAGGCTTCGCCGCTCATACTCGCCGTTTTCACTAAAAAATAAAAACCTCTGGCACCCAGGGTACACCAGGCACGGTTTTTCACTAATCTCGTGACCATTGCACAATACGACTTGTCTCCCAGTTTCCCCGATTATTTTCCATTATTAGATCGTGACTGACAGCACAGTCATGTTCCATTTCTAGGAAAAGGTTATGGTCTTCTCAGGTGACTCAAGGGGTGGAATGGGGGAGGGGGGGGGGGCGGGGGCGGGGGAGAGAGTTACCCCTCGGATGTAATAATAGAAGTGTATACTGTCTGGCGAATAAAGATGACTTTCCATTCATATTTTCAGACCTGACCATGAAAAGAAGCACATTCAGGCCTGTCCTTTATTGGTGTATTCAGAAATTTATTACCGTTTTCAATACTGTGTTGCTTTTCTTTTCTTATCCCTATCACCCATAGATCCTTTTCCCTTTCTGGAGTGCCAACGTTTAAAACTGAAAATATATTTTTAACAAAACTTTATTTGTGCAAAATATTTAAAAATTACTACACCATAGGAAAATAATGCTCAATAACTTTCACTTGCATTAATAAATTAACCAAATAATGTTATCCACGGACTGAAAAATTGCAGTCATATTTTCTAACTCACAGATTGACCCCGATAGTGAGTAAATGCATTATACCTTAATTACTTTACATAATAGGTTACTAACCCTTTCCAACTCTGCGTCCTCCTCTCTTTTATGAAAATAATAGCTGTTCGATGTCTCATTCTTAACTTTGAACAAAGCCATGTAAAATATCTTTCTGGGAATTCCCAGAACATTCGCCCAAACAAAGGCATTTTTCGACCCAGACAACATGAAGACAAAAGGTTTCTGTTGATTCTTAGAACAGTTTCTTGAGTCTGTTCCAATCCGGCCAACGTGTTTACGAACGTGTTTTGAATTTAGTGATTCAGACTGACCTTTTGTGTTTTTTTTTTTTTTTTCGTATTTACAACCTTATTTGAACAGTCTGTAATTTGAATAAAAAGGTGCCAACTTAGTCGAGTGAATTAGTAAAATGCACATAGTACTGTGACATAGCATATGGAATTTTTGAAGTCTTTTGGAAAATTGTGTAAGGTTGTAATATGTAATGTAATGTACATAATGTAATACCGTAGGTAATGTGATGACTAGTTCTTTTAGTTTCTTTTACTGTATTGCAAGACAGTGTAAAGTAACGTAACGTAACGTAATGTAGTGTAATGTAATGTAGTGTAATGTAATGGTTGAGCAGTTAATTAAAAATAAAAAAAAAATAAAAAAAATAAAAAAAAACATAGTACTGGGATCCTTTTCAAAAGCAATGAAAGGACGGCACCGTTTTATTGACAAATTCCACTTAGACCTTCATATACTTCTAAATTTCGGGTACTAATGCACCCGGGGGGAGGCGGGCATAATTAGGTATGTGCAGCTTAACCTCCGTTCCACTTCTCCTGTCCCCCTGCCTCAGGATAGTGGGTTAATGCGGTCTTATAGAATATGGTTTTTCAGCCGTTTTGGTCCACAGGTATACACAGTACCCGGCTCCTGGATTGCCTCTTGATCAGAAAATGGGTATACTTTAGATTTTTGACCGGTTTGGTTTGAAAAATAGTCTGAAAATGGGTAGGAAATATCATATAGTTTTGGTCAGCGAAAATGGGAAGGGGTTTTCAGCGTATTCGACATTTCTATGAACTCTTTGACACAACCGGGGCTTTGCCAGTTGGTCAGTTTTCCTGCCTTCTCCGTCAGATCTACTGAGGTACGGAGTAATTGCTCGTCTATCACATGATGAGCGGCCATATTTCTGCCATCCTGGATCGATTCCATCGCTCTGTTGTGAATTCGTCTTTTGGCCCAATATCACCCAAAATGCATTGCGTGCCCAATGCCTCGACGATTGAATTTAACGCAGTCGAAAATTCTCGAAAGAGCAAATCACGTGCGAGCTCGTCATTTGAAAACAAAAACAAACGACCGCAAAGACGAATGGGTGATACTGGGCCTTTAACTTCGTCTTGAGTTCATCCCATTTCTGCCCCGCTTCATATTTTTGTTGCTCGTCTTCCAATTCCTTCAATGCTTCACTTTATAACTCATTCCTTTGGTCTTTATACACATTTAGAAGAACATTCTTGTACATCATGGCTTGTATTTGCCAGCACAGCTCACCCAGAACTAGTGAAGCCCCCTCGGCGCCTTGGTCAGTAAAGTACGGTAAAACCATCCCTTCTGATGCCCCTAACGGCGCCTTGCTTTGTACCTCTTCTCGTACCTCCTTGCGCTCCTTTGTAAGAGGCCTGTTGTCATTTTTAACTCCGTCCATTTTCTTTGACAGTTTTTCTACATTCACTTCCAATGTACAGTTATTTTCCTCATGGATCTTGTTCCCTTTCAACTCACAGACTTCGTTTCTCGCAGTTTCTAGCCCGACTTCCACAGATCTCAGGCTTCGTTTCCAAGACTTTCTTCGCAGTTTCCAGTTTGTCGATTTTGTCCCTTAGATTCTTAATTTCTCCGTTTTTCCACTCCACAGTAAATTTGAATTCATCGTTTTGCCCAAAGCTCCTTTACGTCTTCGTTCAGTCGCGATATTTCTGCGTTCTTTTGTTGGATTTCTGTCTTAAAAAAAGTGATTTGCCGTTAGTGAAAATTTGTGAATCATGAGATTGTCTTCCTCTAAGTAATAGACTTAGGAACTGTGCGACGGCGCTAGGTGCCATAACTGTGTTGGCTCCTTCCATTTGCCTATGTGCTAGATAACACGTCGCTCATTGTGTTGTGAACTTTTTCGACGACGGTGAAACGGAACTTTACAATAAGCAATGCCGCCACAACGAGATGAGATGCGATCGATGAAGGGCAATAGAATAGGGCGTATTTTTTTGACGTACAGGTTTAATCATTATGACGTGGTTCTTACCTCATGAGCATGGTACGGAGTCCATAGCCACTGACAGAACACAAAAACACCCCGTATTCAAAACTGCACACCACACGATCGTAACCAAGTATCGAACAAATCGAGCGAAACAGTCATTGCCGTAGTTTTAAAAAAAGAGTGAGAAGAATTGCGTCCTTTGGAAAAATTGATGTTATTTATGGGTGCCTGACTTCACTTTTAAATCGGTCTGTATACAACCTGCCTTGATTAGCTTTGCTATATGCAGGTTGTATATTTCTCTAATTTGTTAAATTTAAATTATTGAAATAAAATGATGAAAAAAAATGTATTTAGATACCAACTTTAAATGAAAAAAGGCGCATAGGAAAGGGGTTGAAGAGGTTTGGACGAACCCCCTGTGGACATCAATAATGGTGGAACTAAAAACAAAGTGTGCATTACAGTGGAACCTCGATTTAACGAACCTCTGTATAATGAAGTCCTCGGTATAACGAATGATATTCTTCAGCACGGCAAAATTACAAGTAAAATGTATGAAACAGAACCTCGATATAACGAAATCCTCGGCAACGAACACAATCCGGCAGGCCAAACGTAAAATCTACCCCGAAATAACGAATAAATGTCAACGCGCGACAAAAGGTAAATGCGGAACAGACCTACAGTGTGTGCTATAGGGCAAATGTATAACCTGTACAGTTTTCCAGTGTCGTAGTTATATTTACAGTGTACTGTAGCTTCATACAGGCATTAAAGTGCAAATGTTATTTGTTGAGATCCGGAAATACGTAACACCGTTTACAAAACAATTATTAACTATACCTCAATATAACGAACATTTTGGTTGTTTTTCCGCAAATTCGTTATAACGAGGTTTTCGATATAACGATATGTGTTTTTTTTTTTTTGCAATTTTGATTTCCAAATCAGTTTTCTCGGGCAATTTTTGACAAGCAACAAGTGTATTTTATTCAGAATTAAAGTGGTCGTACTAGTTATTCTAGGCGGCGAAAAAGTTTAGTTTTTTGTAAAGTTTTGTACGGTCTAAATGGACTGTGCAGACGGTCGCGTAATATTGTTTTTGAGAATTGCTGAAATTGAAAAATTACCCGGTCGTCAATCTTAATTCTTGTGCATCCGACCTATCACCTTAGTTAAGCTTATCATCGGCTTTCTGTTCAGAGTGCGACGCTGTTAGGCTCAGCCTATCTATATATACTAACTATGCCTCGATATAACGAACATTTTGGTTGTTTTTCCACAAATTCGTTATAACGAGGTTTTCGATATAACGAACCCTCGATATAACCAATCCAACCAATTTTCTATCTAACTAACCAACTTTCCCAGTCCCTTGGCACTTCGTTAAATCGAGGTTCCACTGTATTTAGAAGGGGTTAGGTTCCAGACCCGTTCCACGTGCTGCGTCGGTGGGGGAATGAAACACTGTAATTTACATCAACTGAATATGAGTTGAAAATATAATGGTGCCACCTTTAGACAAGTAAAATTACTACTAACCACTATTGGCCTTTGTCAGAACTTTGTCATCTTTGAAACAGCTCAGAGGAAGAGCCAGCGTTAATTTTGGAACATGACAGCTCGTGCAGAATCGATTTACGGTGGCAGATTTACTTTATCAACTCAGTTAATAGCATATTTTAGTGTCAAATATCTAACTTCAAAATGATCTTCCCGTATTAAGCTGATAAAGTCCAGAGAGATATAAAGAAATCAATTAGTTTTTCCTAGAGTGTGAAGTTTGCCCTCACGAGTACATGCTTTATTTCGATTCGCAATGGCGTTTTCTTTCTTTTTTTTTTCGGGAAACGTCAGGGGGTACTCAGCAATGATAGCGACGGGGATGTGTGAATGAGGGCAAATTGTTAGATCCAAAAAGGGTCCTGTTAGGCTAAAACCAAACCCAAAAAAACCTACAACGGACAAAAACGTAACCCCTCCCCCCCCACCCCCCCCCCAAAAAAAAAAAAAAACAAAACAAAACAAAAAGGTCCCTTTTCTCTCTGCATAAAATGCTACGCTTTTTGCCAACCTCCAAAAAAGGTCCTCAAGAAAATCTTTCACCCCAAAGTTTCTAAAAGATATCCTCAGATCGCAAATTCAAACTCCAAAAAGACCCTCGCGCCTCCATGTCACTATCATACCTGAGAACTCCCCCCCCCCCCCCCCCCCCCCCCCCCCCACCCCAACCGGGGGTTTGGCAGGGAGCAGTCACCTTTGCATGACTTCTTTTGTTTGGGTTCCTTTGCTGTTGCAATTCACTCTAGTTGGTACGCCATTTTGGCCGTGTTATGCCGAGTTTTGATTTGTTGGTATGTAGGTTGAACGTTTGGAATCCAGGCTATCGACAGATGTCCACGTATAAGGGTTTGTATGGGATTTTATCGTTGAATTTAAATGAAATATCGAAGTTGTAAATGGACAGAAATTTTATTTTGCCTTACTGTTCTAAACAGAAGGCCAAAACAATGATTTTTAGAGGTAGACAGGAATACAACCGATTAACGTATGTAAACAGTAAATGGCTCTTGATTGACAAAAACTCCCATTCAAATCCTAATGCGTTTGCCATCGAGGATCACCCTGTTGCGAGCCTGGATGCCTGTGTACTTGGTAGAGAAGGGTAACCGTGGAAAAAATATATATATTGCAATTGTAAACCACTACTCGATTTATGAACCAATATCTCAACAAACAACAAAGAGGTTTTGCTTTAAAACCCTTTATTCTGCGGCGTAAGTCTAATATCCTGAAACTTTCTGCATAAAAAAATCAGTAAAATGGCTTCAATTATTGTTTTTTATGGCGTGTGCTAACTAAGGCTCTATTTCCGCCATTCTCTCTGGTCCCTGCTTCCCGAGAAGCGCGGGCTCCTTAAAAGCGGCTGGTAATCGAGCCTTGTGCTAACTCTTGCATTGTCAAATATATTCGTTATAAGTTTGCCAGTTTCAGCTACTTTAATGCCGTTGCTTCAAAACTGAAACATCAAGGGTTGGTGAACCATCAAGAACTGGATTCATGACCTTTAACTGAAAAGGAAAAAATGTAATTATTACTAAAGAGATATAGAAATAGAGATCATGTCGAATGTTATCATAACTCGTTTTGTACAAAACCTGCCGTTTATTCAACGGTTCTGACATTGCCAGGAACAATCCTGGAGTCGTGTTGGCCGATTGTGACTGTACAGTAGTTCTTTTTGGTGCTGTTTGTTATACTGCACAAGGTGGCTATACCTTTTGAGTCTGTGAATGAAATCCTACAGTGTGCCCATTCAAATGAAAGATATTGAGCAGTACTTTCCTGTGGTGCTGTTTTTTATGCTGTACAAGGTGATTCTACCTTTTGAATCTGTGGATTAAATCCTAAAGTGTGAGCATTCAAATGAAAGCTACTGAGCAGAACTTTCCTGTAGCATTGTTTTCTATGCTGTACATGATCTGTTTCTACTGAATTTTGAGAAATGCTTCGATGTGACAATTAAATTAAAACGAAAGCTGTTTCTTATGGTACTACTTGTTTTTCAGAATTTTGTGAAATAAAATTTGACGTTATTCAGTTTGGAGTTTTGATTTTGGTTGCTCTTGGCAGTGAAATGGCTGCTAAAGAGTAACACCAGTATTGTTTTAAACTTGACACGTGAAACTTAAACAGAGGGCGCGATTCACTCGACCAAAATTTCCAGAAATTCCGGCAAGGAATCGAAATTTTCCGGAAAATTTCGGGAAGGAAATCAAATGGAACGAAAATTATCAGGAAAAATGTTACAAAAATTTAGGAATACCTCGCGAGTTTGTTCTCTTTTCCCGAAAATTCCGGGAAAACAGACAACTACTGTTTCATTTGCCGCCGAAATTTTCAGAAAGTCTAATCGGAATTTTAGGTCAAAAGGATCGCGCCCTCTACTTTGAAGTTGTTTTCCTAAAATTTTCTGTCACTTTAGTAATTTAAGCTGTGTAACAATTCATTTTAATGCCCTCAAATAGTAAAGGAATTACCATTCCTACCTGTGGCAGCAGCAGTGGTTCGATTTCAATTCACAGTCTATGTCGTAGTCAGGGCAGCGCTTCCAGTTTGGTGGGCAGGGGTCTCCAACGTATGTGCAAGTTCCACGCGGATAGCCGCATTTCCCGGGCGGAGGAGCTATTCCAAAAAAAAAAACGTTGATATATTATAATTCCTTTTTTTTTTTGTTAATAAACGCGACGCGCGGAGGAATGGGGCGCGAAAAGGAGCACCTTTTCAGGCGCCTCCCGCGTCCCGCAAATGAAACGTCTGCTGCGCAGGCTAAATTTTGACCATTAACAAAACTTGCCGAGCAGAACTTTCCCGTATGGTGTGTATTATGCAATGCGAGGTTGTTCTGACTTTGAGTGAGTCAGTTGCGGGGTGTTATTTTGTATGAAGTCCCACAATGTGACCATTAGAACGAATTCTATTGAATAATACTTTTCTGGGCCCGGTTGTTCATTCTAATAATGACTTTTGCAGTGCGGCTACTGTTAGCGGGGTCACCCAGACAAAGTTAACCAATCATAAAGCAGAACGGGGGACAATAGATTCTAACATTTTTAACTTCAGCCAATAAAATGTCGAGTACAGGACAATGAAATTTCAACTTGTTCGCTCGTGAAGCTTATGTTGAATAAATCTTTAGCAAGCGTTGACTTTTCGATTTAAAAATTTGAGTAGTTTCACATGTCACATGAATGTCGTGTCATGCAAGTGAGTGAGAACTGATTTCAAACTGAATGAAAGCAATGAACGCGACGGCCGTATGTTTGGGCAAATTGCCTGGCGGATTTGAATTCTCGGAAACAATAAAAACTCAATCGCCGGCTGTTTGCAAATGTTACAAGGCACACTGCCAGCGTAACAAATATAGGCATTTATTTTCTATCCGTTTGAAAAAGAACTGCTCCTTTATTTCAATTCTTTTTTATTGAATTGGCGTCAGAATTTTTTCCCTTGCAGAGTGGTTTCTTCCATCTTCCAAGGCGATCGTGAAGATTTTGAAGAAATCATTTTGGTGAAAGGGGTTAAAAGTTTATGGTTGTACATACCGAAAAATAGAAATATTAACCAAACCTCGAACTCTGTGAAAAAAAAATTATAGTCCGGCGGTTAAGTTTTTTTATTGTCACCTGCAGGAATTCATCTCGAGGGAGTTGGATTTACTGCTTTGAATCGTCTGGAAAATAATAATAACTCATTTGCCGAACCCCTGGAATATCGATGGATTTTCCGGCAGTGAAATATATGTTGAAGAATACGCCGTCACTATACGACCCTATCGATACTCTTTTTATGCAGTTTTGAATTTCTCTTTTACTTAATTTTATTTCAGCTTAATCCGACTGCTGGAACCCAACGCGTGGAAATCAAAGTTTAAAAAGACGGTGGAAATCAATTTTTCCGACAGCGCATAAAACTTAATTAATTCGGTAGGGCACTTTTTAATTTGCCTAAACTATGACCGTCGCTTTCACTGGTACTTATGCAATTAAGAATGTCTTCCTTCGCTGGCGTGAAGTGTATTTATTATCCAACCCCGCCGTTGACGCCGTAGAGAAAACTTGAATCTGTTACGAGCGAACAAATTATTTTAAATCCACCACCAGCACATTTATTTGTGTAGACATACGGAACAGCCGTCGAATTCCATATTTTCACACAGTTTGGAGTTTCTCTTTCATTTGAATCGCCGATATTTACCTTTCAAATTGCGCTGTTAAAACAAGTCAAGTTCAAAGGGGATGGAATCCAAGTTAATTGAAAATTCTACTCTGTGTAGCCAAAACTTGTATTGATCTGTTTTCATGGCGAACGAACAAGTTAATATTTCATTGTTCTGTACTCGACATTTCATTGGCTAAAGTAAAACATGTTGGAATCTATTGTTCTCATTCTGTTTTGCGATTGGTTAACTTTTTCTGAGTGACCCCAGTAACAGTAGCCGCACTGTTAATGCGTTATCCAAATACCATTAAAACCCGCAACATAAAAGAGAAGAAAATTTCACACATGGAAAATTCTTAAAATACACGAGTGTTAGCGTTAAGGCCAGAAAAAGGGTGGGAAAACGCTACCGGCTACATCGGTTTTCGCGCCAAAAACCCGCCATGTGGTAGCGAATACCTCCGAATGCGCATGAGTTTCTTCACTGCAGAATTTGTTTGAAACCTGCAACGAAAACCGTTTTCGGCTCTTTAATTTGATAAAGCTAACATTTGACAGTCTTTGAACAAATTTCTACATTTACTTCCATTCTGTGAAGCAGTCGGCAAGAAAAAATGGGCGCTGGCAAGATGGTCTTTGTCGAGTCGTTCCGGTAATTTCGTTCCCGATTAATAAGTTTTGCTATTGCTTTTCTTCATCTCCCGATATTTTTTTCGAAGGGTTCAAGTATTGCCTGGCATAAAACAGCCTTTTCGATCCTTTTGAAATATTTTTATCTTATTATTAAACTCTAGCTTCAATCTGCAAGTGCGCCGCTTACCGCTACATCAGCTTTTATACGTTTTAGAACTTTTTTCCTGTCGCGGATAAATGTTCTATGTCTGCTTTTTCCCCCGTTTAATGGAACAAATCTTTTGGAACTACCGTTCTCTTTTTGTACAATAGCCTGCGAATACAGCCGCCTCTCATCGCTCCCGGCCGCTAGGGGCGTTCGTTCTCTCTCGCGCGAACGCCCCTAGCGGCCGGGAGCGATGAGAGGCGGCTGTATTCGCAGGCTATTTGTACAAAGGATTATTTAAATCTACCCTTTAAAGGTCTTTCCGTTAAAATTGTAATCATTGAGAACCATGTATTATTTTTTTCAAAATATTAATTGATTTACTGATGAATAAAAAATATAAACATTGCACAGCCAAGACAAATTTTTTGGCGCGAAAACCCATCGGTCGAGCGTACTTTCCCGCCTTTTTCATGCTATTTCTTGCTGTACAAGGCAGTTTCAACTTTCGAGTTTGTTCATGAAACCCTACAGTGTGACCGGCCATTCAAATAAAATCTATTGAGTTGTATATTTCTGTGGCGCTGGTTTTTACTCATGCGCGAAGCGGCATGAGGTAAGGTTTCGGCTCCGTTTTTCTTGTTGTTATTTTTTGTGTCACGATTTTTGCATGTAAATTTATGCACGCATATTTTAAATCGTGCACTTCTGGTTGACGTATTTGCCATTTACGCTTCCTGTTTAGTGACTTCCGACTATTCTCACTTCCGGTAAAACAGCGTTACTTAGGCGTCACGACAGAATCTCCTACAACCCTATACATACATTATTATGTTCACGTTTGGTATATATAAGACTTAGAAGAATCACTGGCTTCATTGTGGTACAGTCTTCCTGTCCACAACATTCAATAGTAAACAACGTGGTTTGCAGGAACGATGACTGAATGAAAGGAGTAACTCTTCTCCATGTCGGACATCTTCTTATCATGTTTAAAATATATTATAAAATTTTCTTACGCATGCGCATGAGTAAAGGCTGCTTGCAGCCTCTTGTCTTTGTAATCTTTTCAAATTAAATGAAGTATAAGGTTTTGGTTTAAATTTTAACACGGGTGCTTACATTAGTAAAGGACCGAAGTAAAAAGGTTATAGAAATGATGTAAACGAACTCATTTTCCCGTACGTAAACTTCTGACAACTTACGGGCTGTCGTGCGGCAGCAGCAGTGGTTTGTTGGAAGACGGCAGCCAGGGTCCAACTTAGGACAACGTACCCAATTTGGGGGGCAGGGATCCTCTTTGTATACGCAAGTACCATTTGGCCAATCACACGGCTTGTCAAGAACTTCAACCTTTGGCACATCTTTAACTGTGAAAGATGAAGATTTCCCCAAATAAAAATGCAAATAAAAAAATACTAAAATTCAGTTTGTAAAACAGTTATTAACAAACAACACCAGGAGAGTTCTGCTAAGGAGCTTTCATTTGAATGGTCACACTTTTGGATTTCATCAACATACCAAGTAAGAGCTTAACCTTATTTTCCACTCCATAAAGCCTGGAAGTTCAGGGAGACTGCGCAACAGCTTTCCACACTAGGCTTTCTGAGATAGTTTGGGTAACCAGTGTTAGTTAAGATATGTTGATGATTTCCAAAGGCAACTCATTAATCAGCCATAGCTCATATTGGTTAACCAAACGATACCAAAAAATTCAGTGCCAAAATCTTTGTGCCCAGTCTCCCCAAAGTTTCTGAAGGGGCGTATTACGCAACTGCAGAATAGCTACGATTCACGCGACATGCTTCTGTTTTTTTTCTCTGTGTGTGTGTGTGTGTGTGTGAATACAACCCTACCGTGTGACCATTCAAATTCAGCGCGGATTGAAGGGTTACTTCTTTCATGTTGTACCATTTCTTAACTCCGGCTTATTAACCCTTTCAATACAGAGTCAAATCTTGAGTCCTGCACCCATTGTTAACATACCAAATTTATATCATATAAGAAATAAGTTAATCAATTAGCTTGTGTTACTTAAGTCTATATGTACTTAATGTCCCCTTAGAATTCAACCCTTGGATGCCATTAGATTGGGAATAAACTACTTATTATTAACTTGGTCTTCAAATTATCTGGGGTAAGTTTATCGATAACGAAGTGCCGCGCCACTTTATAACTAAAGAGGGGGATGAGTAGGGGTATGCAAATGCGCCGATCCGTCTATCCGACATTACTTTCGATCAAATCCGGATCCGCATTACTTTAAAACTTTCCACTGTGTAAATATACTGCACACGGGTATATATATTTGTTTTGTTTTTCTTGTGCAGCATTTAGATTTTACTCTGAGTTTTCTGCCTTTGCTGGTGAAACTGAAAACGACAGTCGACAAAACACCAACATACCGTCTGAGGGCCGGCCGAAAATTAATGATCCGATCCACAATCCGAACTTCTAGACAGACAAAGTCCGGAATTCGGGCCAAAATTTTCGGCTTATCCGTCATGGCAAAAAAATTGGTTGACGTTTGCCTCTAATTTTTTTAACTCATCCCCAGACCCCCAATTTGACCCTTAAAATCACTGCGAAAACGCCATTTTTAAAGGGAAAATCAAAATTTCGCCCATTTATGAATTACTTTTCGGAAATCCACACTCGGATTCCAGTAATTTGGTTATTATTCTATCTGGAATAACTCTTAAGGCTTATATGGAGTTCAACCGCGCGGTCATCGCTTTTAGTGGTATAACTCATTTTAATAGGCATAATGTCAACATCAACACTCAGGTTTGAAGAGACTGGGATCTTGTGAACATTTTGGTGGGAACTATGATTTAGTTGGAGCGAAGAAAAACCCGTCATTTTGCCATTTTTTCAGTAAACTATGCTTCGACTGAGCCAATTTCGGCTTCTATTAGCCTGTATCTATTCGCATGCTCTTCTGTCAATGCATGGCCTGGCAATTTATGAATTACATTTCGGAAATCCACACTCGCATTCCAAGAAATTTGGTTATTATTCTATCAAGAAACGTTAAAATATTTTAATAAATTTTAAAAAAGTACCTTCAGGATCCGTGGACCTATTCACCACCGTCACTAAAGCTACCTAAATTTCCTGCTTGATGTAAATATTGCGTTTGGCAAAATATCTTTGAAGTGGATCGAGATATTGTGTGACTTCTAGTCGAGTGTTAAAATTCTTTCAGGGTCAAATGCATTAACTAAACGTCAAGGAAATAAGAGCTTTTTCTCAACCCTATTAAAATCCGGTGGGCGATCTAGTGAAAGGAGGAGGGTGGGGGATTGGTAGGCACTCAATTATCACTCAAACCTGAAGAAATTGAAAGAAATAATGTATATTTACCTAAAAAATTTATTGATCGAGAATTTGATGAATCTGAACACTCATTTGCTTGCTCGTAAACAATACATCCTTATAAATTCTAAGAATTTGTCAAAATCAATCTAGCTCTCAGAGGGTTAACACAAATGTAGAAATGTCAGACAATTTTAAATCCTTACCCTGCACATAACACAATGCAATCCCCAAAACAGTCAGAAGTAGAAACAGGCGAATCTTTAGAGCCATGGTTTAACTGAAAAAGATATGCAACGGGTTAAGCTTCCGTGTTACTCATAGTGGACTAAGAAGAAACGCTTGTTTTCATATATAGCGACTATCGCAGATTATAACACTGTTACATAAAACGACAGAAAATTTCGTACATAAGAAAGACAAACTTAAAGTGAAAGCTTTAATTTACCTCTCTGAGGAAGTGAAGTAATCCAAAACATCTCGGTTATTTTTTAATTCCGTTAAAATAGCTGGGAATTGGGTTCCGCCCATAATTATGCAAACGAGCAAAACTGATCTCGCTCGCTCGTTCGCTATAAGCTTACAAGAGATTCAAATTGAAAATAATAATAACAAAATAATGATGAACAAAAATACTCTAACCTACAGCATAATCGCTGTGATAATTTCTAGCCAGTTCGACAAAGAAATCATCCCCTAGCGGACAGTCTTGTCCTATCAACCAAAGAGGATCCTATCCTAACTCGCTTCATGCTTACGATTCACTTGGAACAAAGCTACAGTACACGAAGCTATAACACAGCTTACTTCACTTCAGCTCCTTCTACACAGCAGGTAACAAGAACTTGAAGACGACTTCAGAGGCTTGAAGATGAAAACGACCAGCAGCTAGACGTTTTCGATCTGCGAGGTACAACTAATGAATGTTTCCGTTTACAAGTGACAGTAACACCAGGCACGTTTTCTCACTAATCTCGTGACCATTACACAATACGACTTGTCTCCCAGTTTCCCCGATTATTTTCCCTTATTAGATCGTGACTGACAGCACAGTCATGTTCCATTTCTAGGAAAAGGTTATGGTCTTCTCAGGTGACTCAAGGGGTGGGATGGGGGGGGGGGGGAAGAGAGTTACCCCTCGGATGTAATAATGAAAGTGTATACTGTCTGGCGAATAAAGATGACTTTCCATTCATATTTTCAGACCTGACCATGAAAAGAAGCACATTCACGCCTGTTCTTATTGGTGTATTCAGAAATTTATCACCGTTTTCAATACTGTGTTGCTTTTCTTTTCTTATCCCTATCACCCATAGATCCTTTTCCCTTTCTGGAGTGCCAACGTTTAAAACTGAAAATAAAACTATATTTGTGCAAAATATTTAAAAATTACTACACCATAGGAAAATAATGCTCAATAATTTTCACTTGACTTAATAAATTGCCATTAACCAAATAATGTTATCCACGGACTGAAAAATTGCAGTCATATTTTCTAACTCACAGATTGACCCCGATAGTGAGTAAATGCATTATACCTTAATTACTTTACATAATAGGCTACTAACCCTTTCCAACTCTGCGTCCTCTACCCCCCCCCCCCCCCCCTTTCATGGTCGTGAACATTATGAAAATAATAGCTGTTCGATGTCTCATCCTTAACTTTGAACAAAACCATGTAAAATATCTTTCCGGGAATTCCCAGAACATTCGCCCAAACAAAGGCATTTTTTGACCCAAACAACATGAAGACAAAAGGTTTATGTTGATTCTTAGAACAGTTTCTTGAGTCTGTTCCAATCCGGCCAACGTGTTTACGAACGTGTTTTGAATTTAGTGATTCAGACTGACCTTTTGTGTTTTTTTTTTTTTTTTCGTATTTACAACCTTATTTGAACAGTCTGTAATTTGAATAAAAAGGCGCCAACTTAGTCGAGTGAATTAGTAAAATGCACATAGTACTGGGATCCTTTTCAAAAGCAATGAAAGGACGGCACCGTTTTATTGACAAATTCCACTTAGACCTTCATATACTTCTAATTTTCGGGTACTAATGCACCCGGGGGGAGGGGGCATAATTAGGTATGTGCAGCTTAACCTCCGTTCCACTTCTCCTGTCCCCCTGCCTCAGGATAGTGGGTTAATGCGGTCTTATAGAATATGTTTTTTCAGCCGTTTTGGTCCACAGGTATACACAGGAGCCGATTACCCGGCTCCTGGATTGCCTCTTGATCAGAAAATGGGTATACTTTAGATTTTTGACCGGTTTGGTTTGAAAAATAGTCTGAAAATGGGTAGGAAATATCATATAGTTTTGGTCAGCGAAAATGGGAAGGGTTTTTCAGCGTATTCCACATTTCTATGAACTCTTTGACACAACCGGGGCTTTGCCAGTCGGTCAGCTTTCCTGCCTTCTCCATCAGATCTACTGAGGTACGAAGTAATTGCTCGTCTATCATATGATGAGCGGCCATGATTTCTGCCATCCTGGATCGATTCCATCGCTCTGTTGTGAATTCGTCTTTTGGCCCAATATCACCCAAAATGCATTGCGTGCCCAATGCCTCGACGATTGAATTTAACGCAGTCGAAAATTCTCGAAAGAGCCAATCACGAGCGAGCTCGTCATTTGAAAACAAAAACAAACGACCGCAAAGACGAATGGGTGATACTGGGCCTTTAAGCTTCGTCTTGAGTTCATCCCATTTCTGCCCCGCTTCATATTTTTGTTGCTCGTCTTCCAATTCCTTCAATGCTTCACTTTATAACTCATTCCTTTGGTCTTTATACACATTTAGAAGAACATCAGTTCTTGTACATCATGGCTTGTATTTGCCAGCACAGCTCACCCAGAACTAGTGAAGCCCCCTCGACGCCTTGGTCAGTAAGGTACGGTAAAACCATCCCTTCTGATGCCCCTAACGGCGCCTTGCTTTGTACCTCTTCTCGTACCTCCTTGCGCTCCTTTGTAAGAGGCCTGTTGTCATTTTTAACTCTGTCCATTTTCTTTGACAGTTTTTCTACATTCACTTCCAATGTACTTTTATTTTCCTCATGGATCTTGTTCCCTTTCAACTCACAGACTTCGTTTCTCACAGTTTCTAGCCCGACTTCCACAGATCTCAGGCTTCGTTTCCAAGACTTTCTTCTCAGTTTCCAGTTTGTCGATTTTGTCCCTTAGATTCTTAATTTCTCCGTTTTTCCACTCCACAGTAAATTTGAATTCATCGTTTTGCCCAAAGCTCCTTTACGTCTTCGTTCAGTCGCGATATTTCTGCGTTCTTTTGTTGGATTTCTGTCTTAAGAAAAGTGATTTGCTCGGTATGGCTAGTGAAAATTTGTGAATCATGAGATTGTCTTCCTCTAAGTAATAGACTTAGGAACTGTGCGGCGGCGCTAGGTGCCATAACTGTGTTGGCTCCTTCCATTTGCCTATGTGCTAGATAACACATGAACTTTTTCGACGATGGTGAAACGGAACTTTGCAATAAGCAATGCCGCCACAACGAGATGAGATGCGATCGATGAAGGGCAATAGGATAGGGCGTATTTTCTTGACGTACAGGTTTAATCATTATGACGTGGTTCTTACCTCATGAGCATGGTACGGAGTCCATAGCCACTGACAGAACACAAAACATCCCGTATTCAAAACTGCACACCACACGATCGTAACCAAGTATCGAACAAATCGAGCGAAACAGTCATTGCCGTAGTTTTAAAATAAGAGTGAGAAGAATTGCGTCCTTTGGAAAAATTGATATTATTTATGGGTGCCTGACTTCACTTTTAAATCGGTCTGTATACAACCTGCCTTGATTAGCTTTGCTATATGCAGGTTGTATATTTCTCTAATTTGTTAAATTTAAATTATTGAAATAAAATGATGAAAAAAAAATGTATTTAGATACCAACTTTAAATGAAAGGAGGCGCATAGGAAAGGGGTTGAAGAGGTTTGGACGAACCCCCTGTGGACATCAACAATGGTGGAACTAAAAACAAAGTGTGCATTACAGTGGAACCTCGATTTAACGAACCTCTGTATAATGAAGTCCTCGGTATAACGAACGATATTCTTCAGCCCGGCAAAATTACAAGTAAAATGTATGAAACAGAACCTCGATATAACGAAATCCTCGTTATAACGAACACAATCCAGCAGGCCAAACGTAAAATCTACCCCGAAATAACGTATAAATGTCAACGCGCGACAAAAGGTAAATGCGGTACAGACCTACAGTGTGTGCTATAGGGCAATGTATAACCTGTACAGTTTTCCAGTGTCGTAGTTATATTTACAGTGTACTGTAGCTTCATACAGGCATTAAAGTGCAAATGTTATTTGTTCAGATCCAGAAATACGTAACACCGTTTACAAAACAATTATTAGCTATACCTCGATATAACGAACATTTTGGTTGTTTTTCCGCAAATTCGTTATAACGAGGTTTTCGATATAACGATATGTGTTTTTTATTTTGCAATTTTGATTTCCAAATCAGTTTTCTCGGGCAATTTTTGACAAGCAACAAGTGTATTTTATTCGGAAAGTGGTCGTACTAGTTATTCTAGACGGCGAAAAAGTTTTTTTTGTAAACTTTTGTACGGTCTAAATGAACTGTGCAGACGGTCACGTAATATTGTTTTTGAGAATTGCTGAAATTGAAAAATAGCGCGGTCGTCAATCTTAATTCTTGTGCATCCGACCTTTCACCTTAGTTAAGCTTATCATCGGCTTTCTGTTCAGAGTGCGACGCTGTTAGGCTCAGCCTATCTATATATACTAACTATGCCTCGATATAACGAACATTTTGGTTGTTTTTCCGCAAATTCGTTATAATGAGGTTTTCGATAAAACGAACCCTCGATATAACCAATCCAACCAATTTTCTATCTAACTAACTAACTTTCCCAGTCCCTTGGCACTTCCTTAAATCGAGGTTCCACTGTATTTAGAAGGGGTTAGGTTCCAGACCCGTTCCACGTACTGCGTCGGTGGGGGAATGAAACACTGTAATTTACATCAACTGAATATGAGTTGAAAATATAATAGTGCCACCTTTAGACAAGTAAAATTACTACTAACCACTATTGGCCTTTATCAGAACTTTGTCATCTTTGAAACAGCTCAGAGGAAGAGCCAGCGTTAATTCGTGTAGAATCGTTTTACGGTGGCAGATTTACTTTATCAACTCAGTTAATAGCATATTTTAGTGTCAAATATCTAACTTCAAAATGATCTTCCCGTATTAAGCTGATAAAGTCCAGAGAGATATAAAGAAATCAATTAGTTTTTCCTATAGTGTGAAGTTTGCCCTCACGAGTACATGCTTTATTTCGATTCGCAATGGCGTTTTCTTTCTTTTTTTTTTTCGGGAAACGTCAGGGGGTACTCGGCAATGATAGCGACGGGGAGGTGTGAATGAGGCCAAATTGTTAGATCCAAAAAGGGTCCTGTTAGGCTAAAACCAAACCCAAAAAAACCTACAACGGACAAAAACGTAACCCCTCCCCCCCCCCCACCCGCCTCCCCCCCCCAAAAAAAACAAAAAAACAAAAAGGTCCCTTTTCTCTCTGCATAAAATGCTACGCTTTCTACCAACCTCCAAAAAAGGTCCTCAAGAAAATCTTTCACCCCAAAGTTTCTAAAAGATATCCTCAGATCGATAATTCAAACTCCAAAAAGACCCTCGCGCCTCCATGTCACTATCATACCTGAGAACTCTCCCCTCCCCCCCCCCCCCCCCCACCCCAACCGGGGGTTTGGCAGGGAGCAGTCACCTTTGCATGACTTCTTTCGTTTGGGTTCCTTTGCTGTTGCAATTCACTCTAGTTGGTACGCCATTTTGGCCGTGTTATGCCGAGTTTTGATTTGTTGGTATGTAGGTTGAACGTTTGGAATCCAGGCTATCGACAGATGACCACGTATAAGGGTTTGTATGGGATTTTATCGTTGAATTTAAATGAAATATCGAAGTTGTAAATGGACAGAAATTTTATTTTGCCTTACTGTTCTAAACAGAAGGCCAAAACAATGATTTTTAGAGGTAGACAGGAATACAACCGATTAACGTATGTAAACAGTAAATGGCTCTTGATTGACAAAAACTCCCATACAAATCCTAATGCGTTTGCCATCGAGGATAACCCTGTTGCGAGCCTGGATGCCTGTGTACTTGGGTAGAGAAGGGTAACCGTGGAAAAAATATATATATTGCAATTGTAAACCACTACTCGATTTATGAACCAATATCTCAACAAACAACAAAGAGGTTTTGCTTTAAAACCCTTTATTCTGCGGCGTAAGTCTAATATCCTGAAACTTTCTGCATAAAAAATCAGTAAAATGGCTTCAATTATTGTTTTTCTTGGCGTGTGCTAACTAAGGCTCTATTTCCGCCATTCTCTCTGGTCCCTGCTTCCCGAGAAGCGCGGGCTCCTTAAAAGCGGCTGGTAATCGAGCCTTGTGCTAACTCTTGCATTGTCAAATATATTCGTTATAAGTTTGCCAGTTTCAGCTACTTTAATGCCGTTGCTTCAAAACTGAAACATCAAGGGTTGGTGAACCATCAAGAACTGGATTCATGACCTTTAACTGAAAAAGGAAAAAATGTAATTATTACTAAAGAAGATATAGAAATAGTGATCATGTCGAATGTTATCATAACTCGTTTTGTACAAAACCTGCCGTTTATTCAACGGTTCTGACATTGCCAGGAACAATCCTGGAGTCGTGTTGGCCGATTGTGACTGTACAGTAGTTCTTTTTGGTGCTGTTTGTTATACTGCACAAGGTGGCTATACCTTTTGAGTCTGTGAATGAAATCCTACAGTGTGCCCATTCAAATGAAAGATATTGAGCAGTACTTTCCTGTGGTGCTGTTTTTTATGCTGTACAAGGTGATTCTACCTTTTGAATCTGTGGATTAAATCCTAAAGTGTGAGCATTCAAATGAAAGCTACTGAGCAGAACTTTCCTGTAGCATTGTTTTCTATGCTGTACATGATCTGTTTCTACTGAATTTTGAGAAATGCTTCGATGTGACAATTAAATTAAAACGAAAGCTGTTTCTTATGGTACTACTTGTTTTTCAGAATTTTGTGAAATAAAATTTGACGTTATTCAGTTTGGAGTTTTGATTTTGGTTGCTCTTGGCAGTGAAATGGCTGCTAAAGAGTAACACCAGTATTAGGAAAAATGTTACAAAAATTTAGGAATACCTCGCGAGTTTGTTCTCTTTTCCCGAAAATTCCGGGAAAACAGACAACTACTGTTTCATTTGCCGCCGAAATTTTCAGAAAGTCTAATCGGAATTTTAGGTCGAAAGGATCGCGCCCTCTACTTTGAAGTTGTTTTCCTAAAATTTTCTGTCACTTTAGTAATTTAAGCTGTGTAACAATTCATTTTAATGCCCTCAAATAGTAAAGGAATTACCATTCCTACCTGTGGCAGCAGCAGTGGTTCGATTTCAATTCACAGTCTATGTCGTAGTCAGGGCAGCGCTTCCAGTTTGGTGGGCAGGGGTCTCCAACGTATGTGCAAGTTCCACGCGGATAGTCGCATTTCCCGGGCGGAGGAGCTATTCCAAAAAAAAAACGTTGATATATTATAATTCCTTTTTTTTGTGTTAATAAACGCGACGCGCGGAGGCATGGGGCGCGAAAAGGAGCACCTTTTCAGGCGCCTCCCGCGTCCCGCAAATGAAACGTCTGCTGCGCAGGCTAAATTTTGACCATTAACAAAACTTGCCGAGCAGAACTTTCCCGTATGGTGTGTATTATGCAATGCAAGGTAGTTCTGACTTTGAGTGAGTCAGTTGCGGGGTGTTATTTTGTATGAAGTCCCACAATGTGACCATTAGAACGAATTCTATTGAATAATACTTTTCTGGGCCCGGTTGTTCAAAAGGTGGATAGTGCTATCCACCGGATAAATCACTATTCAGCGGATAACACAATGGATTTTGTTAATACTTATCCACTGGATGGTGATTTATCCGGTGGATAGCGCTATCCACCTTTTGAACAACCGGGGCCTGTTGTACTATTTCTTAGTACACTGGACAAAACAATTGAGGATTAGGTTAAATAATAATGACTTTTGCAGTGCGGCTACTGTTAGCAGGGTCACCCAGACAAAGTTAACCAATCATAAAGCAGAACGGGGGACAATAGATTCTAACATTTTTAACTTCAGCCAATAAAATGTCGAGTACAGGACAATGAAATTTCAACTTGTTCGCTCGTGAAGCTTATGTTGAATAAATCTTTAGCAAGCGTTGACTTTTCGATTTAAAAATTTGAGTAGTTTCACATGTCACATGAATGTCGTGTCATGCAAGTGAGTGAGAACTGATTTCAAACTGAATGAAAGCAATGAACGCGACGGCCGTATGTTTGGGCAAATTGCCTGGCGGATTTGAATTCTCGGAAACAATAAAAACTCAATCGCCGGCTGTTTGCAAATGTTACAAGGCACACTGCCAGCGTAACAAATATAGGCATTTATTTTCTATCCGTTTGAAAAAGAACTGCTCCTTTATTTCAATTCTTTTTTATTGAATTGGCGTCAGAATTTTTTCCCTTGCAGAGTGGTTTCTTCCATCTTCCAAGGCGATCGTGAAGATTTTGAAGAAATCATTTTGGTGAAAGGGGTTAAAAGTTTATGGTTGTACATACCGAAAAATAGAAATATTAACCAAACCTCGAACTCTGTGAAAAAAAAATTATAGTCCGGCGGTTAAGTTTTTTTATTGTCACCTGCAGGAATTCATCTCGAGGGAGTTGTATTTACTGCTTTGAATCGTCTGGAAAATAATAATAACTCATTTGCTGAACCCCTGGAATATCGATGGATTTTCCGGCGGTGAAATATATGTTGAAGAATACGCCGTCACTATACGACCCTATCGATACTCTTTTTATGCAGTTTTGAATTTCTCTTTTACTTAATTTTATTTCAGCTTAATCCGACTGCTGGAACCCAACGCGTGGAACTCAAAGTTTAAAAAGACGGTGGAAATCAATTTTTCTGACAGCGCATAAAACTTAATTAATTCGGTAGGGCACTTTTTAATTTGCCTAAACTATGACCGTCGCTTTCACTGGTACTTATGCAATTAAGAATGTCTTCCTTCGCTGGCGTGAAGTGTATTTATTATCCAACCCCGCCTTTGACGCCGTAGAGAAAACTTGAATCTGTTACGAGCGAACAAATTATTTTAAATCCACCACCAGCACATTTATTTGTGTAGACATACGGAACAGCCGTCGAATTCCATATTTTCACACAGTTTGGAGTTTCTCTTTCATATGAATCGCCTTTCAAATTGCGCCGTTAAAACAAGTCAAGTTCAAAAGGGATGGAATCGAAGTTAATTGAAAATTCTACTCTGTGCAGCCAAAACTTGTACTGATCTGTTTTCATGGCGAACGAACAAGTTAATATTTCATTGTTCTGTACTCGACATTTCATTGGCTAAAGTAAAAAATGTTGGAATCAGTAGTGGGTGGGGAGGGAGTCAAATGCGGTTTTTCAGAGCCCTAAATAAGCCGCCAAACGCCCGAGTTACCGGGCCCCCAGGCCTCATTGCATTCGACCTGGGGGCCCGGTAACTCGGGCGTTTGGCGGCTTATTTAGGGCTCTGAAAAACCGCATTTGACGTCCCTCCCCACCCACTACTCTGATACCTCCTCCCTCAAACCCTGTGTGAGAGGGGCAACCAATTGAAGAAAGGTTAAATCCTTGTATATACGCAATGGCGCAACCCCGACAACGAAGACGGCGTGATGACGATCAACGCGAGCTGATTGCCTGGCTGGACGAACAGGCACGAAATCTTGAGCGGTTCGAGCCTGCCGACGACAATAATGCTGAGGACGAGCCTCAAAACAACCCACAGGATTTAGATTTTGAACAATTTGTTCAAGTCTATGATCAGGTTGACCGATGGGTTGAACACGGCAGACGAATAATCCGGTTTCGTTTTGCAACCGATCTCGAAAAACCCCTTGTCGCCAGAATTTTGAACAAAATCAAGCAAAATGTTCAAACACGGCATGCAATCAATTTACGGTTTACAGTCGAGTTAAGAAACACTGAAACCGAGGATTTGAGACAGTTTTATCAAAACAACCATTACAGTCGTTGGCTAGCTACTCTCTCTGAGACACGACAGTGGTTGCAAGTTCAGGAAGAGCTTCGTCTCCAAAACGCAAGACTCAAAAGGCCTGACACCAAATGGGTTTACGAACGCACTATCCTGCTTGATCTTAAAGTCGTGCTTGATCGACAACCACTGCAAATAGGCCTCGGGCGGCTTCCTGATTGGATACGCAACAAAAGAGAAGTCATTGCCCTTGACAACTTCAAAGACAATCTTTGTCTCTTTCGTTGCTTGGCTGTCCATCGAGGAGCCCATAAAAGAGACAACACCCGCAGAACCAGGGAACTCGCGGAAAGCTTCTTCGCCTTTTATCCAGGGCTTCGAGACCAGCTAACTTTGCGGCACTTCTCCAAAATCGAAAAGCATTTCAAGCAAGGCATTGCCGCCTACCTTGTTCTCGCTAATGGTGATTTCATTTTATCTCACACCCCTGCGAATTACGACAAGGTTGGCGCTTCAACCATGACCATCGGCATCTATGAAGGCCATGCCTTCTTGATCACCAATCTCAATAAAGTCACAAACAATTACACTTGTGGCGAGTGCGGCGGGAGGTTCACACGGGCTGATAACTTGAAGCGTCACGCCAAGACGTGTACTCGAGGCCAAACCAAAATCGACTGCCCTGGGAAACGTGTCCTTCCTCCAGAGTCAGCTTTTGAGAAAGCCTTTTACCCAGAAGGCGGTTTCGGTGTCAAGGCAGTGTGTTGGCTCGAGTGGGTGGCGAAACAGGTCAACAAGCACATCCACCATCACAGATGCGGCCATGGCGGTGAGAGGTATATTTGTGGGGCTCCAGTCGACGGCTATCATCCAGAAAGCAAGACAGTGTTTCAGTTTCACGGTTGTTTCTGGCACGGTTGTTTAGAGTGCTTTCCTGCACCTGAACAAAGAAACGAAGTGATCACGACTGACCGTAAAGGCAACACAATCACAAGGAATGTTGCTTACCAAAAGACTCTGCAACGAACTCAGTTTCTTCTAGACGCCGGGTACACCGTGGTTGAAAGGTGGGAGCATGAAAGGCCTTACCCCTGGTTTAATGACCGTTGCCCACAGAAAAGAAACAAAACTTATCCACACGCGATCGTCTACGACTTCGAAGCGTATCAGGATAAGACCAAGGCAGCTCGCCCGACATACGGGCTCTCTTATGAAAGCGAGCATGTGCCCATCTCAGTCTCCATTGCCGACACGTTGAACCCTGAGCCTGAGTATATTTGCTCCAAAGACCCTGACGAGCTTATCGCTATGTTTTATGCCTCCCTTGAGTGGCGATCCGCAGCCATCCGAGAGGCTGTGGCTGACCAATATATGCCCCCAAACCTTGAGAATCTCCCTGAGAAGCAACTCAAGCTCATCGACAAATGGTGCAACCAAGTTCCTGTGGTCGGATTCAACTCAGGTCATTACGATCTTAAGCTTATCCGCAAGTACTTTGTTTCTCACTTTGCTCAAGAGAACGAGGTCTTCGCTGCGGAGAAAGAGGGACGCATCATGTTCATCAACACTCCCAGCTACAAGTTCTTGGACATCGTGAATTATTTGGCCCCAGGCATTACATACGACAGGTGGGTCAAGATGTATGGAGCGACACAGACTAAGTACTGGCTCCCATACGAGTGGTTTGACAGTGCTGACAAGCTTGATTACCTTGGGCTCCCCCCATACGAGTGCTGGTACTCACAACTCAAAAAAGCCTTCGTTCTTTCTCCCAAGGAGCACGAGGAATGCAATCGCCTCTTTCACGAGAAAGGTATGCAGACATTCGGAGACTGGCTGGAGTATTACAACAATCTAGACGTGTCTCCTTTCCTCGAAGCTCTCCAAACGATGAAGGGCTTTTACACGAGCCTAGGGGTTGACATCTTCAAAGACGCGGTCTCCTTGCCAGGAGTATCAATGCAATACGTCTTGCGAGGCTCATTGAGATGGGGCCGGGGCCGCAGGGCTCCAGAACTATACGCCCCAGGCCCAGAAGCATACGCCATGCTGAAGTGGGCTGTGGTTGGAGGGCCAAGCCTGGTCTTCACCCGCAAACACGTGCGCGGTGAAACCCGCATCCGCTCTCACAAAAATGCCTTAGCCCGCATCACGAAACGGATTGTGGGGTTCGATGCGAATTCTCTTTACCCCAGCACGATGCTGCAGGAGATGCCCTGTGGCAAAGAGAAGGTTGTGCATTACGATGACCCGGTGCAGGCGGCTAGAAAGCTTTCCTTTCTCCTTCTCAGAGGCAGGTGGTTCGGGTTTGCGGAGGTGGACATCGAAGTCCCTCGAAAGTTGTGGGAGCGGTTCGAAGAGTTTCCCCCGTTCTTCATCAACCAAGCAGTGCCTAACGAATGCGTGCCTCAGCATATGCACGATTACCTCCAAGAAAGTGGCCGAACCCGCTTTCCCGACCAGAAAAAGCTTCTAAGTGTGTTGTCAGCGAAAAAGATGCTTATCTACGCACCCCTCTTGAAATGGTACCTCGACAGTGGGTTCAAGATCACGGCAGTCTACCGCACGATCGATTATAGACCCCAAAAACTCTTCGACTGGTTCGTTCGCGAGGTCGCCGAAAACCGAAGGAAAGGCGACGCTGACAAGGATAAGGCACTGCTTGCCGAAGTGTTCAAGCTCCTTGGCAACAGCGCTTACGGTAAGTTCATCGAAGCCGTGGAGCGCCAAACAAGAACGGTGTACACAACTGACGAGGACGAGGTCGACAAGAACCTCCGCTCACCTTTGTTCGAAGACCTCGAAGAGATCGGAGAGGCCTACAAGATCGAGCTGCGCAAGCAAAAGATCACAATCGACCGCCCCTTTCAAGTCGGCATTGTTGTGTATCAACTTGCCAAGCTCCGCATGCTGGAGTTCTATTACGACTTCCTTGATTACTTCATCGACAGGCGCGATTTCGAGCTTATCCAGATGGACACAGACAGCATGTACTTCGCTCTTGCTCACGACACTCTCGAAGAAGCAGTTCGCCCAGAACTTAGCGCCCAGTTTGAGGCGGAGAAGAAGAATTGGTTGGCGTGGGACAAGTGGAGTGGTAGAGAGCCGGGCTTATTCAAGCTTGAGAAGGAAGGTACACGGGCCATCGCCCTGTGCAGCAAGTGTTATTACGTAGAAAACGAGGCTGACGGAGGGGCCAAGATGTCCTCCAAGGGAGTCAACAAGAATCAGAACGAGCTTCGCTGGGAAAGGTACGAAAGAGCCCTGCAAGGGGGTAGGGACATGGCAACAAACAGAGGCTTTCGAATGCACAACGGGGCCATGTACACGTACGAACAGCACAAGCTGGGCCTCAGCGCCTACTACGACAAGCGTTGGGTGCTGGCAGACGGTATCCACACAGAACCAATCGAGTTTCACAGCCCAGCGGGTGGCAACTGAGTACCCGGCGGCACAACCATCAACTCCTCACGTACAAAACCACGCTTGGGGCCGTCGTACAGATAATACACGACAGGCGTATCTGGCTTGGTGACAACCTTCTCGATGTTGTAGACCTTCAAAGACCAGATCGGATCAGTTGCCCGTCGACTACCGCCTTCTAGCTCACCGGGGTAATACAGATATCTTAAGTTTACCCGAGGAGGGAGCTTCTTTTCATTCGCCCCAACAGGCCTAGCATATGGGGTTGCGGGCTTGGCTGAGGTTGCTTTCTCTTTGATTGCTAGTGCAGGCTTCTTGCCAGTTAATCTTGTTACTTCATTGTTCAAGGCAGAGACAACATCTGGCAATCTTTTAACCCAAGCGGTCGAACGGCCAGAGGGCAGATTCATTTCAACTGCGTACTGGTAACCAAACAATCGTTCAGCCAGGGTTCTGTTGAATCTTTCAACAATCCCTTGGTCTCTGTGGATATCAACGCGCCCACGACGAATGGTTGTTTTATGGGCCCCAGTCTCTTTAGTCACAGCCCCCATAAACTCTGTCCCCGGATCGACTTGCAATAGTTGTGGCCATTTCAAAGGCCCACGCCTGTAAATACGTGTAAGCGCCTTCGAAACTTCATCAGACTCTTTCGAAGTCAAGGGCTCTGCTGCTTTGTAACGGCTAGCCACATCAACAACTGTCAAAGCATATTTGTAAATCTTTCGCCCGTGGGGCAGTTTGTCGTGAGGTAAAAAAAGTAGATCCGCTTGATGCACCGCATTAGGAGTCTGGACATCAAACTTGGGCCGAGGGATATGGCGTGGTGCAGGGAGATATACTTGCCAAAGGGCTTGTTTGACAAGCCATTTCTTTGCCGCCTCTTCAGATACCTTGGCTGCTGCAGCTAGCTTTTTGACAGCAGCAAGTCCTTTCCAGTAGCCTTTGGGGCTGTAATAGATCTTTGAGAGTTTCGCATCCATATATTATACATTAGCTTTCTCCTGCTTTTCATAAAGGGCCCAGGCTCCTATGTATTTCATCAAGCTTCCGGCTACACCTTTCAAGTTTTTCATCAAGACTCCTCAGGTTACTCCTTTCACGTATTTCAGCAAGCCTCTGTTTATGCCTTTCACGTACTTCATCAAACCGCCGGTTACGCCTTTCACGTATTTCATCATGCGGCTGGTTACGCCTTTCATCATGCTGATGCTGGGAAAAAGATCCAAGTAATAACCAAGTGAGACCCATAGCTGCAGTGGTTATGATGGCTCCTTTGAATGCAAGGCTTTCGTGACCCATGTTTGTATATATATATATATTTTTTTTTATAAAAAGCGAAACGCTGCATATCCAAGAGCAAGGGCACCAGTGCCGATAAACAAGAGTTCACCTTGTTTCTGCTGTGGGCCTGGTTTATAGAAGTCAGAGAACTCGGGCTCTTTGGGGAGTGTTTGAATTCGTTCCTCTGTAGGATGTGTTTGGTTGTAGAGCACTAGAGCTTGGTCAGTGTCTTGAAAGTTGTGTTTCGCTTGATCTTTGATCCGATCATTGCTGGCAATCCAGTCGAGGAGCTTTGTGCGGTCTTTCTGATATTTAGCGTAGGCCGCTTGATAGGCCTCTAACGCCTTGTCGTGTCTGATCTTCTCATCCAGAGCGGCTTTCCCACTGTCGCCGGAAAGATATTTTGCGAGATAGTTGCCTCCAGTGAAAGCAGCGGCATTCAAAATTGCCCCACCAACCATAATAGCGATTGAGGCCATCCCTGTATATACATATATGATTTACATTGAGGCAGGGAGGATCTTCTGGTCCTCGAGGTATTTCTTGAGAGCTATGCTCCCAGCCATGGCAGCAGTGAACTTCACGTAGTTCATGAGACTCGAGCTGGGGTCGGCCGTGAGATTTTCCTTGACGACCTTTTTGCCAACCCAGCCAATAGTTGCGACAAGGCCAGTTATTGTGGCCGCATCAAGAACAGCTTTCACGAGCTTGTTGTCAGACATGGTATATATTTATGGTTTTTGTTTCTCGTCTTCACTCTCGTCTTCACAGAATTTTTTGTGAAACTCAAGTGCCTGCTGTCTCATCTTTTCATCGTGTGCAGCAAGTTTCCTTTGTCTTCGCTCCTCCCTATACTTAGCAAATGCCCTTTCTCTTTGCTCCTCCAGATACTTAGCAAGTTCACTTTCTCTTCGCTCCTCCATACGCTCAGCAAGTCCTTTCCTTTCTCTTTGCTCCTCCACACGCTCAGAAAGTCCCTTATGTCTTTGCTCTTCCTCTTCATTGCGTTTCTTACATGCATTGTTGATTGTGCTGAAGAGGGCGTAGGTATTGCAAGCCCAAAGATAACCGGCGATAGCCCAGCCAATAAAGTCCACAAAGTCGTTAGTCCGCATGGTATATATATATATATATATATATATATATATATATATATATATATATATATATATATATATATATATATATATATATATTTTACTCCATTTCTCGAATTCTTCGTCTCGGTGGTGGGGGAGCTTGAACTTCATTCACCACTACAGTGGCTGGGGTCGGGGCTTTGCGTCTAAGTGTATTCATAATGGCCTCGCGTTGGTAATATAGGCCCCAAGCGGATATAATTACCCCGACAACACCAAGAATTAGAAATGCTGAGTTGCTGCTAGCTTCTTCATTTGCCGAGTTTGGGGCAGGCTCGTTTGTTGCTTTAGCAGCTTGTGCTTGTGATTGTGCTTGTTTTTTTGCCTCTCTTGCCAGGCGGTTGCGCTCAGCAAGCCTTTTGCCAGAAGCAACACGCCCAGGGTTTTTGGCTGGAGCAGTCTTTGGGGTATCAGAGGTAACGTGCGTTGCTGGTGCGACTGTTTCTTCAGGCACCGTCTCGAGTGGTTGAGCCATCATGTGTATATATGTATATTTTTTATTTCAAACCTTCGTGGTTTCTGTCAGGTTTCTGCCAGGTTTCTGGCAGGTTCCTGCCAGGTTCCTGTCAGATTATGTGACAAAAATTTCATCAAAACATGTGTCAACTTCATCAAAACCCTCGAGTGGATAACCTTCACCGTCTCTGCTTGGGTGTACAGGTGGAGCAGGTTGATGGGGTAACTCTTCTGGCTCCTTTTTGAAGTCGATGTGTTTTGTAGTGATCAAAACAGCATTGGCCAAGGCCAAGAAGCGCCCACAACGCAGTGCAAGGTTTCCAGCAAGAGATGAAAGTTCCTGGTTAATCATGTAGTCATTTTTGAGTTCTTTCTGCAGGGCCTCCACATCGTCAATCTTAACAACCATGCCGGCGCCTTTGGTTGCGAACATTATAACGCTGTCAATCAGAGACTCGGTCGTCTTGTTACCGACATAGGCTTCATACCTTTTGTAGTACTTTTCAACCTCTTTATCCGTCAGGCGTTTCACCTGCTCGTGTGTGAGCTGGGCACCGATGGCCTCTTTTGATTTGCCGGTTGAAACAAGGACTGCCAGTTTCTCGCGTTGAGCTGGAGTGTCTGGACCTGTTAAGACTTCAGGAATCGCTGGTGGCAAGGTGCTATCAGGGGTTGCCTCTAGCAGCTGCATGACATTCTCAATGGCCATGTCTTCTTGGAGGTTTGTTGCCATTGCGTATATATTATGTATTTATTTTTCAATTATTCTCTTGATGTCAGGCAAAAGACTTTCAACCTCACGTATAAGCCCCGTCATGGTGGCTGGGCACACAGTGACTTTCAAAGGATAGCGGTTAAGAAGCATGAGGCGCAGATCGTCCTCGCCAGCGGTTTTGATTATCTGTATTTGCATCTCCTCCGCATGACTCTGTAATTCACCCAGAAGCTGTGAAAAGACCGTGAGCTTGTGGATACTGGTTGAGGTGTTCATGGTTCAGCGTACATATATATATATTTTTTCACATTTTCACTTCAACCCCATAGGGATGTCGCAGAGAGAAGACTAGGTGAGAAAACTTGTGCCCCTTTAATTTTGCAATCAACACTTTGTACTCCTCGTGTGAGAGCTCACCGGCATAGTCGTCGAAGATGGCCTTCGTTGTTTTGCTTGATGGGGTGTAAAAAAGCACAATCGCTGCAACGTTTTCCCTAAAGGGTTTCGCAATGCTGGTTAACTGTTGGGTTAGCACCCACACTGACAAGCCGCTGTGGCGAGCACTGAACCCTAGTTTCACAAGTTGACTCGTGCGACCTTTCACATCCTTCGAAGCAGCACAGTCATCCAGCACAAAGAGCGTGTTTGTCCCGTCGAAGAAATAACTGGCTAAAGTTAACCATGCTTCAATCTCATGCTGCTGACAGTCTATCACAAAAATGCGTGGCTCCTTGTCCACGAAACCGTCGTAGGTCTTGTTGTGGACAAATGTTGGGCAGAAGAGAACAATATAGTCAAACTTGCCCCTGAAGGGGCCACGCAGCTGATTCAGAAGATATTGTGTTTTGCCAGAGTTAGTCGGCCCGATAATTAGTGCATTGAATGGCAGCTTTCGTGGGTCCATCTATATACATATATATGTGTTTAGTACTGAACCGCCTGCAGCTGTCTGTCCATTATGTTCATCTGTGAGTCGCTGATGGTGTAGATGTGGCAGTGCACGTTTCCCGAGCCGGAGGTTGCCCTTTCGAGCTCAAGATGTACGCCGTCCTTTGTGTTGACTAGGCGTTGGCCGTTGCCATGTAGGGTTGTATCGGCCATTGATCTAAGGTCGATAAGGAGCCCGAACTTGTTGCCAGTGAGATATTTAGTCAGATTCATGTTTGGCCTGCCATCACCCCTCTTTTTGAAGAGGCGACTGACTTCCCTCCACATGTCGGTCCCGTTGATGCCTTCGTTGTAAATCCTGTTGGGGGAGCCGTTTATGGTGACATTAACTTTGGTTATGTCTGGGTTGAAGTATTTTTCTGAGTCCCTGGCCCCTGCCGTGTAGGGTTCGATGAATAGCAGAAGGATGGCTTTCAGTGACCTGCGCTGTGGGTTCACCCTGAGATTCAGCCGAGCGTCTGAACCCTTCGAGAAGGGGACCACTTCCTCTCGCATGATATGGTCGTAGGCAAACTCCTTTCCGCTAGAGTATACACTTGTTGCAGCGTCAGCCAGCTGCTGACTTCGGATTGTCTCGTACTCAAGCTGGATATTTGTCAACTTGTAGACAAGCTTGCTTGTATCTGAACCCCTGACAACTTGGGAAGCCTGGGCGAGCGTTATCTCGAATGTCAAATCGTTGTAGAGTGCCTGTGGGTACATGACGCCGTGGTCTGTTATAATCTGGTGGTCAAGATTGATGCGATATTTGTTTTTGTAAATGGTCTCCAGCTTGTTTTCCGCATCCACGCCAGAGGTCTTCTTGTCACCGGCACTAGAGCGAATCTTGCTCAAGTCTACACTCTGGATGCCCTCGGGGAGCATGTTGTCTCTCTTATCAACAGAGAGGAAAAGGTCCTCAAAGATTTTGTAAATATCGTACCCAACGGTGTCCTGGACAGTGGTTGCGGCAAACTTCACAACAAGCCTGTCAACTAGTGCTCTGGAGACATTTTGTACAAGATAGTTGTTTGCGTGGCCGCCAGCAAGGTCGATGTTAAAGAGCAAGGCAAGCGAGCCCGACACGATAACCTCATGTTCGTTGAGCTTGGGCACAGTAACGTACAGGGTCTCGCCGGGATTGGCTGAAGTGCGTTCAAAGGTGATGCGCTTTACGGTGCGCTCTGCTTTCATTGCACCAAGAGTCTTCTCGGCATTCGTTGGGAGGAGGTTGGGTTGCACGGCCATGGCCAGAGTATATATATAAATTTATATTTATATATATACTCTGGCCATGGCAGAAGGTGGATATGACTATGATCCAACTGGTGAGAACGAAAACACCGGGCTTGACTGGGATATAGACCACGATGATGACGACGACGAAGAAGAAGTTGACAGAACAACCGAGTTTACACCGGGCGGCACATCAACCCCATATCATGGTGGTGAAGAGCATGAAATGCACACAATGCCTCGCGAACAGAGTGGTTTTGATGAAACCCCTCTTCTTGCAGAGGCTGACAGAGAAAAGGCCTGGAATACAACCACATCACTATTTCCAGATGCTAGTGCAACAGATCTTGAAGCATACTATGATCCAAGATCGAAAAGACTCTTGATAAAAAAGGCTGGCACTGGCAAAAAAGCATACCCTCTTTTTACAGTGGAAAGGTTAACTAAGCGTCAAAGGTTAAACCCAAACCTTTCACAAGAAATCAGATTTGCTCTTGGTCAGTCTGCAGAAGAAAAAATAGTTCAACAACGGCAAGAAATTAGGGAAACAGACCAAGCACTGAAAGAAGCTCAACGACTAGAAAAAACATTAAACGAAACAGCTGCAAAACAACAGCAAGTGGCTCAAGAAAAACAAGCAAAAGAAGATCAACTTGAACAAATCAACCATCGCATTGCAAATATGGAAAAGGAAGGAGGTACAGTAATAGAAAGACAAAACGAAACAGACAGACTAAACCGAGAAAAAGCAAAAATTGAAAGAGACATAGAAGAGGAAAAGAAAAAAAGCAAAGAGTATGCAAAAACTAAAATAGATCAAGAAAAAGCTACAAGAGAAGTTGAACGCTTACAGAGAAAACTCGCTGATGAAAAACAAAAAACAAACACTAGCGAGGCAAGACTGAACTCCACCAAGCCGCTGGATGAGTTAAACGAACAAGTGGCCGAGCTTGAACGACAAAACGAGGAAGACCGACGCGTGATAGAGGATGAGAATACTTCTCCCTCTGACAAAGAAGCTGCAGAAGCCCGAGTTGCTGAGCGAGAAGAAGAACAGGCAAGACTAAGAACACAAGTTCAGGAAAGAGAAGAAGCCTTGCCTTTGAGAGAAAGGGTCAAAAATATCTTCAAGAAATATGGCTGGACCCTTCAAGCAGTTGTTCTGGCTGCAGGTCTAGTCATAGGAGCTGTGACGATTGCCGCAATGAATGGTTTAAAGGCCGGAACCAAGGCTATTGGCAATGGGCTCAAAGCCCTAGGAAATAAGGTTGCCTCCATCTTGCCAGGCTTGATCGGTTCGATCGTGAGCTTTATCTTCAAAACAGCCGGTCAGGTTATCTCATTCCTTGGCGAGCACGCCTGGCTGCTGATCCTTGCCGTTGTAGGTTTTATGATTGAAAGGATCACCAAGCGCAGGAGATAATTATCTCATCCAGACAAGAAAGCCTGCTAAAGCAAGCGCACCCACACCAATGAGTGCCTTGTTTACGTGATGCGGTTCGATCTTAGTCTCTTGCGTTGGTGTTGGTGTGGAGGCTGGCGCGGTGGTGGCTGGTGTGGGTGTGGGTGCTGGTTTTGGGTCTTTTGGAGCTATGCCCTGTGCCTGTGTCGCCTGTTTGTGAATCGGGTTCGATGGGTGGCTGTTTGGTGGATTAATCTTTGTCGGCCCTCCGTCCATGGGGCGAAGGGAGGCTTTTTTTGTGGTAAGATTGACATCATTGTTAACACCAAGCTTCATCCCTTGAGTTGCCTGCATAAGATTGTTATTGTACTCCACCACGCTCTCTGTGTTGATAACCATGCGTGACGGCATCAGCCAGCTCCCAGGGGCAACTACAAAGTTTAGCCACACTTTCGTTGCTTGGATGGTCTGCTGATAATGCTGTACGCTCTTAGATATGTCGTTTAGTCTTATAGCGTCCTCTAAGAGTGTGAGGAATACTCTCTGCGTTTCGAATGCCCGGCCTCCACTCCCAAGAATGCTGCTGCGAGTGTTTGCTTGTGCACCCAGGATGCAGTACACAAAGGCCTCGATTGACTGATTCATACGCGCGAGCCCTGGCTGTGTTAGCCCTTGTGCATAATTCGGCACAAAGTGCTCGAACTGACTAACAGCGCCCTGGTCGTTACGAACGAAGTATATGCCGTTTGCTCGATAGTTTGGGTCTTTTCTGTCTGTGACGCGCTCGTCATCAAACAGGGCTAGATCGGGATCAGGATAGTCGTAATCAGTAGAACTGGGCCCATCATATGCAACCCAAATGTACACATTGCCAAGCCCGTGATTTTTGCCGTATGTGAAACGGAAGTCAGCATTGGGGTCGACACCGAACTCTTGGCAAATCCTCTTGTATGCGTCGATGTTGAACTTGTTGTCCTTCTGGTTGAATGTGGGGTCGTCTGGCAAAGCACTCACACTCTGTTCCCCACCCATTTTGTAAAGAATTCGCCTTGTTGTGAAATAAACGTGAAACCTGTAAAATGACCGGAGCTGCGGGGTTAGGGAGAGAGTCGAGTTCTTATCAAACAGAAGGTCACGCGAGATCCCGCAGCCGGTTGTTGCACACCACAGAGCAAAGTTTAGTTGCTGTGGCCAGAAACTCATATGCGGACCACCGAGCCACTTCCTCCCATATTTCGCGGTTGTGAACGAAATTTGTGTGTCTCTGAAAATGTTTCTGTATTTCGTTGTGAAATAATCAGTTGGCGTGACATAGATCTTTTGCGCTTCGTCGTTCAAGACAGAACCAATCATCATGTCTTTATCGATTGAGGTGGTGAATTCAACAGCCGGGATTGGTTTTTGTGTGTTTCGGTTTAACGTTAACTGATAAGGGAAACCGCCAATATACTCTAAGCCAAGGGCGCCTTTCAGGGCTTGTGTCCAATTCTTGTGCGGTATGTCTGAGGGCATAGCCCAGGAGCCATGCCCCTCTGAGAAAAGAACTACTGCTGATGCTTTGTGCTTTTCGTCGAAAGAAACTTCTGTTGTAAATCTTGACATATCAGCGTGCGGGAAACGCCTTTTGAAGTCTGAAATAGCCTTAGCCTTGGCGGCTGTAGAGAGTTTTTCAGCCTCCGGAGAACTCAGCCAAGCAAGTTGCGGATTTACTGTGGGTGGTGTTGGCTGTTTTTTGCTAATATACCTGCTCTGTTGGGGATAGAGGGGATTTTGGGGACGAGGAAAAAACGGGGGCGGAGGTCCGTAATCGTGGCCGCCAATGTCTAGACCGAGATTTGAACCAGGATTAAAACCACCAGGGCGTCTGCCAAACATGATTGAATATATATATTTAAATTTAAATATATATACAATGGTTGTGTTAACAATCGTCGCACCTTCGAACCCTCACACCATCTACTTCGACCACCCGCTTCAGAAACTGAGTTACATAAGACTTGTTTCTTGTTCATTTTACAACTCGTGGCATAATTTGAAAGAAAATGCAACTATTTCAACAACAATAGATAGCTCCAATGGATCAACTCCAAACGTGACATTACTTCAAGGGCATTACACCATTGATAGTCTAGCGAAACAATTTAACGACTTAGCCACCCAACATAGAATAAAATTACAATTATCAACTACTATAAATACACCAGTCGGCGCGATGGTCATTCACAATGGAAGTAATGTAAAGTTTAGTGACAATCTGGCAAATTTACTTGGCATAAGAGCTGTATTGTTTCTAGTAACATACGTCAAAGGATTAACATCACCAAGCACTTACTTTATCCACTGCGATCTGGTTGATAAAGAACAGAACCTGTTCAACGGTAAGCCTTCGACTGTCTTGGCTAAATTTGATCTTCGAGGTGTGCCATATGAGAAAGTTTTCTATGAATCAACACAGCAGAACATGCGTGACGTCTCGTCTGGTGATTATGTAAACAGCATAACACTGTCTGTAAGGGATGAACACAATGCCCTTTTTGACTTCAATAACATGCCCCTTGAATTTGAACTTGAGATCAATTAAAAAATATATTATATATATATACCCCCTGATGATGAGCTCAGCTAACGTGTTGCCATCAGCTCCTGAATACAGCGAAACTCCATCGCTTTACCCAGACTTATCCAACGGTGAAGACTTCAGACTCAAGAAAATTTCTGATTTGCAAAAGGAGCTTGAGTCGGAGGCGAATCATTACAGACAAGTTGCTAAGAAATACAAGAGAACACACACCATTGTTCACGGAACCGCAGTAAGTTTTGGTTTCATTTCTACAGCTTTGTCTTCAGCCACAATCGTCACAGCCCTGACAGGAGCCGGGCTCATAGCCAGCCCTGTCATTGCCGGCGTGGCAGCTTTGACAGGTTTTTCAGCGGCCGGCATCACTTTGTTTAGCAGGCGGCTTGATAGAAAAATTACTAAACACGAAAAAATATACACACTCGCCCTTGCTAAACGAAACTCTGTCTTTGAGCTGGTTTCAAAAGCTCTAACTGACAAGCGTATCAGCGATTCAGAATTCAAAATAATCCTCCGTGAAGTTGAGAGCTATTATGAACTTAAGAACGAAATACGCTCTGGTGAAGCAAAACCCTCACAAAACAAAGTAAACAAGCAAACTCAAACTCCAGATCTTGACAAGATCAGAAAAGAAATCCGCAAGGAAGAACAAGAAAAGATTCAAAAAAAACTCAATCGTCTTACCGCTGTGTCCAAGTCAGATTTGAAAGACTAAATTCGGGTTTCTCGCTTTATCTAACAAAAGAACGCAATTGCGTGACAAAGCGTGACACATGGCGTGACATTGTGCGTGACTGTCACGCGTGACATTGCGTGACACATAACAAAAAGGGACAAAACCCTCGTCAGGGGGTGCTCTGGTGGCTGTTTCGTTTTGCCTAGCCTAGGCTAGGACTTAACTCCCTGACAAAGGAGTTGTCTCTTCCCATTTAGCCTCTGGGAGCGAGGTTGAGTTCTCCTAGGAGATCTCTGTTCAAGCACCCCCCTGTATCAGTTGGGCCGGGGCTGGTTCACCAGGGGGTCACTAACTGACGCAGCAACCCCACTACCCCTGGTCTGACATCGCATTAGCCGTAAGCAGGATTCAGTGGGGGCCAGCCACACCTCCCTGAGCTATACCGAATTACAGACTTACTATAATATATGGTGCGAACAGGTCTTTTATATTCGACCGAGTTGCCGTGCTTTCACATGTGGTAACTCATAAAGAACTACGCATGCGCAAATATAACCGAAAAGTTGTATTTTTCTAAATATAGGCTTTACATAATAAATACCGGAAGTCACGATCGCCAAATTGAAAAAATAATTATAATGTTTAAGCATGACTGACTTCACCGCACGGCTCAGTGAACTTGACAAACAACACAATTTTGCCATCCTTCGCTCGCTATATGGTGGTGATTATAGGAAAGAAATACACCGCTTGTGCCTGCCGGAAAAACTTTGCCATATCTACGAAGATATGGGGTTGGCAGAGATGTGGAAACAATATCTACAAGAACATTATAACGCCTTGCAGCGTGAACGTTGGGCCCGAAGATTTCTATCTTGTTATTCTTGCGACGGCCCATTTTTACAATCAAGCGATTCTTGTGAACTTTATTGCAAAAAATGCGGTCGTGTGGAAGTGCTAGAGGATTATGCTCCGGCATATACAGATCAAAACATTTTGTACAAACCAAGACAAAGGCAGTCGGCACGGTGTTATGCGTTTGGGTACGCTTTAACACGAATTAACAAAAGGATTGGATTGACTATCAACCAAATAAATGAGGTGAAACGTATTTTCAAACATATACAAGCTCGGCTTCCGAGAATCTCTTATACGTTTGTGATCTACAAAATCCTGGACATTACAATGCCGCTTGAAGACCCACAACGAGCGATTGTAAATTGCCTGAGACAACAGATGTCGAACAATGTGATAATTAAAAACGGCCGTTTATGGAACAATGCTTTCAAAGATCTTGAGTAAAAGTTGCTGCTTTCTCAATAAGAAAGGCTTCTAACATAGCACTGTCATCACCGATGTTGTCTTCAAAAGTTTCACCAGGTATGGTTTTCTCAAGGTGTTTTTTATTTGATAAATTTTCATGTATTTTTCTGCGAAGCCTTGCCAAGTTCTCGTGAAATCGTTCGACCTTCGGTTGAATACTGTTCAAAAATCCCTCATGCTTGACAATTTCAAGCTCTGTGACTTTCAACAATTTCCATGAAAAGAAAGCAACCGGCTTCGGCCCCTCATCTGGAGCAAGGAAAGCCTTTTTCATTCTGAAGTAACGCAAATACTCTTCATCTATGTATTCTTTGCTGAACGACATTCTGACCGCGCCGTAAGAACACCATAGGTCTTTCTCGGCTATTGAAGTCATTATTTGCTCAAATGTCTGAGTTTGTTGAAGAGCACCAATGTCAATAAGTTTACTTTGATTGCGTGTAAACTTTTGTTTTGAAAACAGATAACAGATGCCCCAGGCAAGCGCTGTGTGACCTTTTGTCTGGTAAATACTTCCGCCGTTTAAAAGATTATTATGATTCGAACTTGGCTCTATCTGGTTTAGAGAACACATTCTGAAGTAAGAATCAATGAAAAGGGCTTTATTAACCATAGATCCGCTAAAATAAAGACCCGTTTGTATCTGGGGTGTATAATAACTAGGAACTCGAGTCATAGCTATTTTCCGCTTGAAAGGACATTTGAACTCCAAAAGAATTACATTGTTTTCTTTGTCTACATAATAGCCGTCAGGGCTACATATAATCTTTCTATATAATAAGTGATCTGTTGCCAGATTGAGGGATATAGAATGGGAAAAAATTCTAGCAGAGTGCTTCTGTTCAAAGCATTTGCGAGCGATCGGTTCGAACAGATTGCCCCAGGTACAGGCCGTATTGCTGTGCATGTCGGCTGGCTGTAATTTCTTTAAAAGCAAGCTCTGTGGTGTTTCAAACGGCGAAACTCCGATCAAGGCTGCAATTTCGGAGGCCCCAAGAGTATTTTGTCGATAACTCACCCAGTCGGCGCTCTTTTGTTTCAGACCAGTGTTCCTCGATTTGAGAAAGTTCAAGAACACTTGTGTTGTCGTCATCATTGATATACGAAGGGAAAGTGTTTTTTCAATTGATAAAAACCGAGCATCTCTGTTCGAAACGCTGCGAGTGATGTCTTGCCTTCGATGAAATCCGCAACAAATCTTGCATTACGGATCCTGTGTAAAGGGTCAAGATCATTCAAGGTTAAAGAGGATTTTTTTTCTTGCTCATCAAGCCATGCATTCAGCTCATGCTGGCTGATGTTTGAGTTTGCAAGGACATCTCGAATAACCACCGATGGTGGCGATTGTGGTAAAACCGCCTCATGTTCATGAAGAACTCGAAGGTTTCTTCTAAAAGGCGGGCAACCCTTATTCATATGATTATAAAACGTTGACACGCAAACCATTCGCTGACAGTCGGGGCAGGGGAGTTTTGAATTACTTGCCTTCAGTTGAGCAGCAAAAAGTAGCATAGGCATCGTGTATACAAGGGTAAGCGTTTCTCCAATTGGCAACGCCGCCAAACGCCCGAGTTACCGGGCCCCCAGATCGAATGCAATGAGGCCTGGGGGCCCGGTAACTCGGGCGTTTGGCGGCTTATTTAGGGCTCTGAAAAAACCGCATTTGACTCCCTCCCCACCCACTACTGAATCTATTGTTCTCGTTCTGTTTTGCGATTGGTTAACTTTTTCTGAGTGACCCCGGTAACAGTAGCCGCTCTGTAAATGCTTTATCTAAATGCCATTAAAACCAACAACATAAAAGAGAAGAAAATTTCACACATGGAAAATTCTTAAAATACACGAGTGTTAGCGTTAAGACCAGAAAAAGGGTGGGAAAACGGGACCGACTACATCGGTTTTCGCGCCAAAAACCCGCCATGTGATAGCGAATACCTCCGAATGCGCATGAGTTTCTTCACTGCAGAATTTGTTTGAAACCTGCAACGAAAACCGTTTTCGGCTCTTTAATTTGATAAAGCTAACATTTGACAGTCTTTGAACAAATTTCTACATTTACTTCCATTCTGTGAAGCAGTCGGCAAGAAAAAATGGGCGCTGGCAAGAGGGTCTTTGTCGAGTCGTTCCAGTAATTTCGTTCCCGATTAATAAGTTTTGCTATTGCTTTTCTTCATCTCCCGATACTTTTTTCGAAGGATTCAAGTATTGCCTGGCATAAAACAGCCTTTTCGATCCTTTTGAAATATTTTTATCTTGTTATTAAACTCTAGCTTCAATCTGCAAGTGCGCCGCTTACCTCTACATCAGCTTTTATACGTTTTAGAACTTTTTTTCTGTCGTGGATAAATGTTTTATGCCTGCTTTTTCCTCCGTTTAATGGAACAAATCTTTTGGAACTACCGTTCTCTTTTTGTACAAAGGATTATTTAAATCTACCCTTTAAATGTCTTTCCGTTAAAATTGTAACCAATGAGAACCATGTATTATTTTTTCAAAATATTAATTGATTTACTGATAAATAAAAAATATAAACATTGCACAGCCAAGACAAATTTTTTGTGCGCGAAAACCCATCGGTCGCGCGTATTTTCCCGCCTTTTTCATGCTGTTAATGTAAGCACTTAGTATTTTCCATGTGTGGAATTTTCTTGTTTCTTACGTTGCCGTTTTTAATGGAATTTAGGTTAAGTGTTAAGTTATTATCATTTTTAAATGATTAAAATTAAAATCTAATCCTCAATTGTTTCGTCCAGTGTACTATGCTGTAAGAGACAGTTCCAACTTTTGAGCCTGTTTATCAAACCCAGTGTGACCGTCCATTCAAAAATAATCTATATTGAGTTGTTTATTCTGTGGTGCTGGTTTTCTTTTGCTATCTTTTGCAAATTAAGTGTAAGGTTTTTGTTTAACTTTTAACGTGGTGTATATATTAGGAAACGAGCGAAGTAAAAAGATTATAAAAATTATGTAAGCGAACTCATTTTCCTGTACGTAAACTTCTGACAACTTACGGGCTGTCGTGCGGCAGCAGCAGTGGTTTGTTGGAAGATGGCAGCCACTGTCCAACGAAGAGCAACGTACCCAATTTGGGGGGCAGGGATCCCCTGTATATGTGCAAGTGCCATTTGGCCAATCACACGGCTTGTCATGAACTTCAACCTTTGGCACATCTTTAACTGTGAAAGATGAAGATTGCAACAAATAAAAATGCAATTAAAAAATACTAAAAAACAACAGTGAGAAACAAACAACACCAGGAGAGTTCTGCTAAAGAGCTTTCATTTGAATGGTCACACTTTTGGATTTCATCAACATACCAAGTAAGAGCTTAACCTTATTTTCCACTCCATAAAACCTGGAAGATCAGGGAGACTGCGCACCAGCTTTCCACACTAGGCTTTCTGAGATGGTTTGGGTAACCAGTGTTAGTTAAGATATGTTGATGATTTCCAAAGGCAACCCATTAATCAGCCATAGCTCATATTGGTTAACCAAACGATACCAAAAAATTCAGTGCCAAAATCTTTGTGCCCAGTCTCCCCAAAGTTTCTGAAGGGGCGTATTACGCAACTGCAGAATGGCTACGATTCACGCGACATGCTTCTGTTTTTTTTTTTTTTTTTTGTGTGTGTGTGTGTGTGTGTGTGTGTGTGTGTGTGTGTGTGTGTGTGTGTGTGTGTGAATACAACCCTACCGTGTGACCATTTAAATTCAGCGCGGATTGAAGGGTTACTTCTTTCATGTTGTACCATTTCTTAACTCCGGCTTATTAACCCTTTCAATACAGAGTCAAATCTTGAGTCCTGCACCCATTGTTAACATACCAAATTTATATCATATAAGAAATAAGTTAATCAATTAGCTTGTGTTACTTAAGTCTATATGTACTTAATGTCCCCTTAAAATTCAACCCTTGGATGCCATTAGATTGGGAATAAACTACTTATTATTAACTTGGTCTTCTAATTATCTGGGGTAAATTTATCGATAACGAAGCGCCGCACCACTTTATAACTAAAGAGGGGGATGAGTAGGGGTATGCAAATGCGCCGTTCCGTCTATCCGACATTACTTTCGATCAAATCCGGATCCGCATTACTTTAAAACTTTCCGCTGTGTAAAAATACTGCACACGGGTATATATATTTGTTTTGTTTTTCTTGTGCAGCATTTAGATTTTACTCTTTAACAAATTTACACCGGTTTTCCGTGGTGTGGACTCTTATTTACCACGATTTACGTCATCACATGGTCAAAATGTTGTGGACTCACGAGGCGCAGCCGAGTGAGTCAGCAACAAATTTTGACCATGTGATGACGTAAATCGTGGTAAATAAGAGTCCACACCACGGAAAACCGGTGTAAATTTGCTTTTTACCACAATATTTAGAAAAAAACACAAGGAAAAATCGAAGTCTTGTTACAAAACGTGACAGCAAAGAAAGAGCAAGCGTTGTCTATAACTTTCTCGCAATCTGATTGGTGTTTTTCAAGCGCACGTGATGTTAGCGTCAGCACCGTTGTCTGGACTCTCATTTACCACTCACGTCGACCAATCAGATTGCGAGTTTAGCAGCAATTGTGGTAAAAAAGTTTTCTGCCTTTGCTGGTGAAACTGAAAACAATAGTCGACAAAACGCCAACATACCGTCTGAGGGCCGGCCGAAAATTAATGATCCGATCCACAATCCGAACTTCTAGACAGTCAAAGTCCGGAATTCGGGCCAAAATTTTCGGCTTATCCGTCATGGCAAAAAATTGGTTGACGTTTGCCTCTAATTTTTTTAACTCGTCCCCAGACCCCCAATTTGACCCTTAAAATCACTGCGAAAACGCCATTTTGGAAAATCAAAATTTCGCCCATTTATAAATTACTTTTTGGAAATCCACACTCGGATTCCAGTAATTTGGTTATTATTCTATCTGGAATAACTCTTAAGGCTTATATGGAGTTCAACCGCGCGGTCATCGCTTTTAGCGGTATAACTCATTTTAATAGGCATAATGTCAACATCCACACTCAGGTTTGAAGAGACTGGGATCTTGTGAACATTTTGGTGGGAACTATGATTTAGTTGGAGCGAAGAAAAACCCGTCATTTTGCCATTTTTTCAGTAAACTATGCTTCGACTGAGCCAATTTCGCCTTCTATTAGCCTGTATCTATTCGCATGCTCTTCAGTCAATGCATGGCCTGGCAATTTATGAATTACTTTTCGGAAATCCACACTCGCATTCCAAGAAATTTGGTTATTATTCTATCTAGAAACGTTAAAATATTTTAATAACTTTTAAAAAAGTACCGTCAGGATCCGTGGACCTATTCACCACCCTCACTAAAGCTACCTAAATTTCCTGCTTGATGTAAATATTGCGTTTGGCAAAATATCTTTGAAGTGGATCGAGATATTGTGTGACTTCTAGTCGAGTGTTAAAATTCTTTCAGGGTCAAATGCATTAACTAAACGTCAAGGAAATAAGAGCTTTTTCTCAACCCTATTAAAATCCGGTGGGCGATCTTGTGAAAGAAGGAGGGTGGGGGATTGGTAGGTACTCAATTATCACTAAAACCTGAAGAAATTGAAAGAAATAATGTATATTTACCCAAAAATTTTATTGATCGAGAATTTGATGAATCTGAACACTCATTTGCTTGCTCGTAAACAACACATCCTTATAAATTCTAAGAATTTGTCAAAATCAATCTAGCTCTCAGAGGGTTAACACAAATGTAGAAATGTCAGACAATTTGAAATCCTTACCCTGCACATGACACAATGCAATCCCCAAAACAGTCAGTAGTAGAAACAGGCGAATCTTTAGAGCCATGGTTCAACTGAAAAAGATATGCAACGGGTTAAGCTTCCGTGTTACTCATAGTGGACTAAGAAGAAACGCTTGTTTTCATATATAGCGACTGTCGCAGATTATAACACTGTTACATAAAACGACAGAAAATTTCGTACATAAGAAAGACAAAATTAAAGTGAAAGCTTTAATTTACCTCTCTGAGGAAGTGAAGTAATCCAAAACATCTCGGTTATTTTTGAATTCCGTTAAAGAAGCTGGGAATTGGGTTCCGCCCATAATTATGAAAACGAGCAAAACTGATCTCGCTCGCTCGTTTGCTATAAGCTTACAAGAGATTCAAATTGAAAATAATAATAACAAAATAATGATGAACAAAAATACTCTAACCTACAGCATAATCGCTGTGATAATTTCTAGCCAGTTCGACAAAGAAATCATCCCCTAGCGGACAGTCTTGTCCTATTAACCAAAGAGGATCCCATCCTAACTCGCTTCATGCTTACGATTCACTTGAAACAAAGCTACAGTACACGGAAGCTATAACACAGCTTACTTCACTTCAGCTCCTTCTACACAGCAAGTAACAAGAACTTGAAGACGACTTCAGAGGTTTGAAGATGGAAACGACCAGCAGCTAGACGTTTTCGATCTGCGAGGTACAACTAATGAATGTTTCCTTTTACAAGTGACAGTAACACCAGGCACGGTTTTTCACTAATCTCGTGACCATTGCACAATACGACTTGTCTCCCAGTTTCCCCGATTATTTTCCATTATTAGATTGTGACTGACAGCACAGTCATGTTCCATTTCTAGGAAAAGGTTATGGTCTTCTCAGGTGACTCAAGGGGTGGAATGGGGGGGGGGGGGGGGGGAGAGAGTTACCCCTCAGATGTAATAATAGAAGTGTATACTGTCTGGCGAATAAAGATGACTTTCCATTCATATTTTCAGACCTGACCATGAAAAGAAGCACATTCACGCCTGTCCTTTATTGGTGTATTCAGAAATTTATTACCGTTTTCAATACTGTGTTGCTTTTCTTTTCTTATCCCTATCACCCATAGATCCTTTTCCCTTTCTGGAGTGCCAACGTTTAAAACTGAAAATATATTTTTAACAAAACTATATTTGTGCAAAATATTTAAAAATTACTACACCATAGGAAAATAATGCTCAATAACTTTCACTTGCATTAATAAATTAACCAAATAATGTTATCCACGGACTGAAAAATTGCAGTCATATTTTCTAACTCACAGATTGACCCCGATAGTGAGTAAATGCATTATACCTTAATTACTTTACATAATAGGTTACTAACCCTTTCCAACTCTGCGTCCTCTCCCCCCCCCCCCCCCCCCCACCTCCCCCCCTTTTCATGGTCGTGAACATTATGAAAATAATAGCTGTTCGATGTCTCATTCTTAACTTTGAACAAAGCCATGTAAAATATCTTTCCGGGAATTCCCAGAACATTCGCCCAAACAAAGGCATTTTTCGACCCAGACAACATGAAGACAAAAGGTTTCTGTTGATTCTTAGAACAGTTTCTTGAGTCTGTTCCAATCCGGCCAACGTGTTTACGAACGTGTTTTGAATTTAGTGATTCAGACTGACCTTTTGTGTTTTTTTTTTTTTTCGTATTTACAACCTTATTTGAACAGTCTGTAATTTGAATAAAAAGGTGCCAACTTAGTCGAGTGAATTAGTAAAATGCACATAGTACTGTGACATAGCATATGGAATTTTTGAAGTCTTTTGGAAAATTGTGTAAGGTTGTAATATGTAATGTAATGTACATAATGTAATACCGTAGGTAATGTGATGACTAGTTCTTTTAGTTTCTTTTACTGTATTGCAAGACAGTGTAAAGTAACGTAACGTAACGTAATGTAGTGTAATGTAATGTAGTGTAATGTAATGGTTGAGCAGTTAATTAAAAATAAAAAAAAAATAAAATAAAAAAAAAACATAGTACTGGGATCCTTTTCAAAAGCAATGAAAGGACGGCACCGTTTTATTGACAAATTCCACTTAGACCTTCATATACTTCTAAATTTCGGGTACTAATGCACCCGGGGGGAGGGGGGCATAATTAGGTATGTGCAGCTTAACCTCCGTTCCACTTCTCCTGTCCCCCTGCCTCAGGATAGTGGGTTAATGCGGTCTTATAGAATATGGTTTTTCAGCCGTTTTGGTCCACAGGTATACACAGGAGCCGATTACCCGATTACCCGGCTCCTGGATTGCCTCTTGATCAGAAAATGGGTATACTTTAGATTTTTGACCGGTTTGGTTTGAAAAATAGTCTGAAAATGGGTAGGAAATATCATATAGTTTTGGTCAGCGAAAATGGGAAGGGGTTTTCAGCGTATTCGACATTTCTATGAACTCTTTGACACAACCGGGGCTTTGCCAGTTGGTCAGTTTTCCTGCCTTCTCCGTCAGATCTACTGAGGTACGGAGTAATTGCTCGTCTATCACATGATGAGCGGCCATATTTCTGCCATCCTGGATCGATTCCATCGCTCTGTTGTGAATTCGTCTTTTGGCCCAATATCACCCAAAATGCATTGCGTGCCCAATGCCTCGACGATTGAATTTAACGCAGTCGAAAATTCTCGAAAGAGCAAATCACGTGCGAGCTCGTCATTTGAAAACAAAAACAAACGACCGCAAAGACGAATGGGTGATACTGGGCCTTTAACTTCGTCTTGAGTTCATCCCATTTCTGCCCCGCTTCATATTTTTGTTGCTCGTCTTCCAATTCCTTCAATGCTTCACTTTATAACTCATTCCTTTGGTCTTTATACACATTTAGAAGAACATTCTTGTACATCATGGCTTGTATTTGCCAGCACAGCTCACCCAGAACTAGTGAAGCCCCCTCGGCGCCTTGGTCAGTAAGGTACGGTAAAACCATCCCTTCTGATGCCCCTAACGGCGCCTTGCTTTGTACCTCTTCTCGTACCTCCTTGCGCTCCTTTGTAAGAGGCCTGTTGTCATTTTTAACTCCGTCCATTTTCTTTGACAGTTTTTCTACATTCACTTCCAATGTACAGTTATTTTCCTCATGGATCTTGTTCCCTTTCAACTCACAGACTTCGTTTCTCGCAGTTTCTAGCCCGACTTCCACAGATCTCAGGCTTCGTTTCCAAGACTTTCTTCGCAGTTTCCAGTTTGTCGATTTTGTCCCTTAGATTCTTAATTTCTCCGTTTTTCCACTCCACAGTAAATTTGAATTCATCGTTTTGCCCAAAGCTCCTTTACGTCTTCGTTCAGTCGCGATATTTCTGCGTTCTTTTGTTGGATTTCTGTCTTAAAAAAAGTGATTTGCTCGGTATGGCTAGTGAAAATTTGTGAATCATGAGATTGTCTTCCTCTAAGTAATAGACTTAGGAACTGTGCGACGGCGCTAGGTGCCATAACTGTGTTGGCTCCTTCCATTTGCCTATGTGCTAGATAACACGTCGCTCATTGTGTTGTGAACTTTTTCGACGACGGTGAAACGGAACTTTACAATAAGCAATGCCGCCACAACGAGATGAGATGCGATCGATGAAGGGCAATAGAATAGGGCGTATTTTCTTGACGTACAGGTTTAATCATTATGACGTGGTTCTTACCTCATGAGCATGGTACGGAGTCCATAGCCACTGACAGAACACAAAAACACCCCGTATTCAAAACTGCACACCACACGATCGTAACCAAGTATCGAACAAATCGAGCGAAACAGTCATTGCCGTAGTTTTAAAAAAAGAGTGAGAAGAATTGCGTCCTTCGGAAAAATTGATGTTAGTTATGGGTGCCTGACTTCACTTTTAAATCGGTCTGTATACAACCTGCTTTGATTAGCTTTGCTATATGCAGGTTGTATATTTCTCTAATTTGTTAAATTTAAATTATTGAAATAAAATGATGAAAAAAAAATGTATTTAGATACCAACTTTAAATGAAAAAAGGCGCATAGGAAAGGGGTTGAAGAGGTTTGGACGAACCCCCTGTGGACATCAATAATGGTGGAACTAAAAACAAAGTGTGCATTACAGTGGAACCTCGATTTAACGAACCTCTGTATAATGAAGTCCTCGGTATAACGAATGATATTCTTCAGCACGGCAAAATTACAAGTAAAATGTATGAAACAGAACCTCGATATAACGAAATCCTCGTTACAACGAACACAATCCGGCAGGCCAAACGTAAAATCTACCCCGAAATAACGAATAAATGTCAACGCGCGACAAAAGGTAAATGCGGAACAGACCTACAGTGTGTGCTATAGGGCAAATGTATAACCTGTACAGTTTTCCAGTGTCGTAGTTATATTTACAGTGTACTGTAGCTTCATACAGGCATTAAAGTGCAAATGTTATTTGTTGAGATCCGGAAATACGTAACACCGTTTAAAAAGCAATTATTAACTATACCTCGATATAACGAACATTTTGGTTGTTTTTCCGCAAATTCGTTATAACGATGTTTTCGATATAACGATATGTGTTTTTTTTTTTTGCAATTTTGATTTCCAAATCAGTTTTCTCAGGCAATTTTTGACAAGCAACAAGTGTATTTTATTCGCAAAGTGGTCGTACTAGTTATTCTAGACGGCGAAAAAGTTTTTTTGTAAACTTTTGTACGGTCTAAATGAACTGTGCAGACGGTTGCGTAATATTGTTTTTGAGAATTGCTGAAATTGAAAAATAGCCCGGTCGTCAATCTTAATTCTTGTGCATCCGACCTTTCACCTTAGTTAAGCTTATCATCGGCTTTCTGTTCAGAGTGCGACGCTGTTAGGCTCAGCCTATCTATATATACTAACTATGCCTCGATATAACGAACATTTTGGTTGTTTTTCCGCAAATTCGTTATAATGAGGTTTTCGATAAAACGAACCCTCGATATAACCAATCCAACCAATTTTCTATCTAACTAACTAACTTTCCCAGTCCCTTGGCACTTCCTTAAATCGAGGTTCCACTGTATTTAGAAGGGGTTAGGTTCCAGACCCGTTCCACGTACTGCGTCGGTGGGGGAATGAAACACTGTAATTTACATCAACTGAATATGAGTTGAAAATATAATAGTGCCACCTTTAGACAAGTAAAATTACTACTAACCACTATTGGCCTTTATCAGAACTTTGTCATCTTTGAAACAGCTCAGAGGAAGAGCCAGCGTTAATTCGTGTAGAATCGTTTTACGGTGGCAGATTTACTTTATCAACTCAGTTAATAGCATATTTTAGTGTCAAATATCTAACTTCAAAATGATCTTCCCGTATTAAGCTGATAAAGTCCAGAGAGATATAAAGAAATCAATTAGTTTTTCCTATAGTGTGAAGTTTGCCCTCACGAGTACATGCTTTATTTCGATTCGCAATGGCGTTTTCTTTCTTTTTTTTTTTTCGGGAAACGTCAGGGGGTACTCGGCAATGATAGCGACGGGGAGGTGTGAATGAGGCCAAATTGTTAGATCCAAAAAGGGTCCTGTTAGGCTAAAACCAAACCCAAAAAAACCTACAACGGACAAAAACGTAACCCCTCCCCCCCCCTCACCCGCCCCCCCCCCCCCAAAAAAAAAAAAAAAAAAAAAAACAAAAAGGTCCCTTTTCTCTCTGCATAAAATGCTACGCTTTCTACCAACCTCCAAAAAAGGTCCTCAAGAAAATCTTTCACCCCAAAGTTTCTAAAAGATATCATCAGATCGCAAATTCAAACTCCAAAAAGACCCTCGCGCCTCCATGTCACTATCATACCTGAGAACTCTCCCCTCCCCCCCCCCCCCCCCCCACCCCAACCGGGGGTTTGGCAGGGAGCAGTCACCTTTGCATGACTTCTTTCGTTTGGGTTCCTTGGCTGTTGCAATTCACTCTAGTTGGTAGGCCATTTTGGCCGTGTTATGCCGAGTTTTGATTTGTTGGTATGTAGGTTGAACGTTTGGAATCCAGGCTATCGACAGATGACCACGTATAAGGGTTTGTATGGGATTTTATCGTTGAATTTAAATGAAATATCGAAGTTGTAAATGGACAGAAATTTTATTTTGCCTTACTGTTCTAAACAGAAGGCCAAAACAATGATTTTTAGAGGTAGACAGGAATACAACCGATTAACGTATGTAAACAGTAAATGGCTCTTGATTGACAAAAACTCCCATACAAATCCTAATGCGTTTGCCATCGAGGATAACCCTGTTGCGAGCCTGGATGCCTGTGTACTTGGGTAGAGAAGGGTAACCGTGGAAAAAATATATATATTGCAATTGTAAACCACTACTCGATTTATGAACCAATATCTCAACAAACAACAAAGAGGTTTTGCTTTAAAACCCTTTATTCTGCGGCGTAAGTCTAATATCCTGAAACTTTCTGCATAAAAAAATCAGTAAAATGGCTTCAATTATTGTTTTTCTTGGCGTGTGCTAACTAAGGCTCTATTTCCGCCATTCTCTCTGGTCCCTGCTTCCCGAGAAGCGCGGGCTCCTTAAAAGCGGCTGGTAATCGAGCCTTGTGCTAACTCTTGCATTGTCAAATATATTCGTTATAAGTTTGCCAGTTTCAGCTACTTTAATGCCGTTGCTTCAAAACTGAAACATCAAGGGTTGGTGAACCATCAAGAACTGGATTCATGACCTTTAACTGAAAAAGGAAAAAATGTAATTATTACTAAAGAAGATATAGAAATAGTGATCATGTCGAATGTTATCATAACTCGTTTTGTACAAAACCTGCCGTTTATTCAACGGTTCTGACATTGCCAGGAACAATCCTGGAGTCGTGTTGGCCGATTGTGACTGTACAGTAGTTCTTTTTGGTGCTGTTTGTTATACTGCACAAGGTGGCTATACCTTTTGAGTCTGTGAATGAAATCCTACAGTGTGCCCATTCAAATGAAAGATATTGAGCAGTACTTTCCTGTGGTGCTGTTTTTTATGCTGTACAAGGTGATTCTACCTTTTGAATCTGTGGATTAAATCCTAAAGTGTGAGCATTCAAATGAAAGCTACTGAGCAGAACTTTCCTGTAGCATTGTTTTCTACGCTGTACATGATCTGTTTCTACTGAATTTTGAGAAATGCTTCGATGTGACAATTAAATTAAAACGAAAGCTGTTTCTTATGGTACTACTTGTTTTTCAGAATTTTGTGAAATAAAATTTGACGTTATTCAGTTTGGAGTTTTGATTTTGGTTGCTCTTGGCAGTGAAATGGCTGCTAAAGAGTAACACCAGTATTAGGAAAAATGTTACAAAAATTTAGGAATACCTCGCGAGTTTGTTCTCTTTTCCCGAAAATTCCGGGAAAACAGACAACTACTGTTTCATTTGCCGCCGAAATTTTCAGAAAGTCTAATCGGAATTTTAGGTCAAAAGGATCGCGCCCTCTACTTTGAAGTTGTTTTCCTAAAATTTTCTGTCACTTTAGTAATTTAAGCTGTGTAACAATTCATTTTAATGCCCTCAAATAGTAAAGGAATTACCATTCCTACCTGTGGCAGCAGCAGTGGTTCGATTTCAATTCACAGTCTATGTCGTAGTCAGGGCAGCGCTTCCAGTTTGGTGGGCAGGGGTCTCCAACGTATGTGCAAGTTCCACGCGGATAGTCGCATTTCCCGGGCGGAGGAGCTATTCCAAAAAAAAAACGTTGATATATTATAATTCCTTTTTTTTTTGTTAATAAACGCGACGCGCGGAGGCATGGGGCGCGAAAAGGAGCACCTTTTCAGGCGCCTCCCGCGTCCCGCAAATGAAACGTCTGCTGCGCAGGCTAAATTTTGACCATTAACAAAACTTGCCGAGCAGAACTTTCCCGTATGGTGTGTATTATGCAATGCAAGGTAGTTCTGACTTTGAGTGAGTCAGTTGCGGGGTGTTATTTTGTATGAAGTCCCACAATGTGACCATTAGAACGAATTCTATTGAATAATACTTTTCTGGGCCCGGTTGTTCAAAAGGTGGATAGTGCTATCCACCGGATAAATCACTATTCAGCGGATAACACAATGGATTTTGTTAATACTTATCCACTGGATGGTGATTTATCCGGTGGATAGCGCTATCCACCTTTTGAACAACCGGGGCCTGTTGTACTATTTCTTAGTACACTGGACAAAACAATTGAGGATTAGGTTAAATAATAATGACTTTTGCAGTGCGGCTACTGTTAGCAGGGTCACCCAGACAAAGTTAACCAATCATAAAGCAGAACGGGGGACAATAGATTCTAACATTTTTAACTTCAGCCAATAAAATGTCGAGTACAGGACAATGAAATTTCAACTTGTTCGCTCGTGAAGCTTATGTTGAATAAATCTTTAGCTAGCGTTGACTTTTCGATTTAAAAATTTGAGTAGTTTCACATGTCACATGAATGTCGTGTCATGCAAGTGAGTGAGAACTGATTTCAAACTGAATGAAAGCAATGAACGCGACGGCCGTATGTTTGGGCAAATTGCCTGGCGGATTTGAATTCTCGGAAACAATAAAAACTCAATCGCCGGCTGTTTGCAAATGTTACCAGGCACACTGCCAGCGTAACAAATATAGGCATTTATTTTCTATCCGTTTGAAAAAGAACTGCTCCTTTATTTCAATTCTTTTTTATTGAATTGGCGTCAGAATTTTTTCCCTTGCAGAGTGGTTTCTTCCATCTTCCAAGGCGATCGTGAAGATTTTGAAGAAATCATTTTGGTGAAAGGGGTTAAAAGTTTATGGTTGTACATACCGAAAAATAGAAATATTAACCAAACCTCGAACTCTGTGAAAAAAAATTATAGTCCGGCGGTTAAGTTTTTTTATTGTCACCTGCAGGAATTCATCTCGAGGGAGTTGGATTTACTGCTTTGAATCGTCTGGAAAATAATAATAACTCATTTGCTGAACCCCTGGAATATCGATGGATTTTCCGGCGGTGAAATATATGTTGAAGAATACGCCGTCACTATACGACCCTATCGATACTCTTTTTATGCAGTTTTGAATTTCTCTTTTACTTAATTTTATTTCAGCTTAATCCGACTGCTGGAACCCAACGCGTGGAACTCAAAGTTTAAAAAGACGGTGGAAATCAATTTTTCCGACAGCGCATAAAACTTAATTAATTCGGTAGGGCACTTTTTAATTTGCCTAAACTATGACCGTCGCTTTCACTGGTACTTATGCAATTAAGAATGTCTTCCTTCGCTGGCGTGAAGTGTATTTATTATCCAACCCCGCCTTTGACGCCGTAGAGAAAACTTGAATCTGTTACGAGCGAACAAATTATTTTAAATCCACCACCAGCACATTTATTTGTGTAGACATACGGAACAGCCGTCGAATTCCATATTTTCACACAGTTTGGAGTTTCTCTTTCATATGAATCGCCTTTCAAATTGCGCCGTTAAAACAAGTCAAGTTCAAAAGGGATGGAATCGAAGTTAATTGAAAATTCTACTCTGTGCAGCCAAAACTTGTATTGATCTGTTTTCATGGCGAACGAACAAGTTAATATTTCATTGTTCTGTACTCGACATTTCATTGGCTAAAGTAAAAAATGTTGGAATCTATTGTTCTCCTTCTGTTTTGCGATTGGTTAACTTTTTCTGAGTGACCCCGGTAACAGTAGCCGCTCTGTAAATGCTTTATCTAAATGCCATTAAAACCAACAACATAAAAGAGAAGAAAATTTCACACATGGAAAATTCTTAAAATACACGAGTGTTAGCGTTAAGGCCAGAAAAAGGGTGGGAAAACGCTACCGACTACATCGGTTTTTGCGCCAAAAACCCGCCATGTGATAGCGAATACCTCCGAATGCGCATGAGTTTCTTCACTGCAGAATTTGTTTGAAACCTGCAACGAAAACCGTTTTCGGCTCTTTAATTTGATAAAGCTAACATTTGACCGTCTTTGAACAAATTTCTACATTTACTTCCATTCTGTGAAGCAGTCGGCAAGAAAAAATGGGCGCTGGCAAGAGGGTCTTTGTCGAGTCGTTCCAGTAATTTCGTTCCCGATTAATAAGTTTTGCTATTGCTTTTCTTCATCTCCCGATACTTTTTTCGAAGGATTCAAGTATTGCCTGGCATAAAACAGCCTTTTCGATCCTTTTGAAATATTTTTATCTTGTTATTAAACTCTAGCTTCAATCTGCAAGTGCGCCGCTTACCTCTACATCAGCTTTTATACGTTTTAGAACTTTTTTTCTGTCGCGGATAAATGTTTTATGCCTGCTTTTTCCTCCGTTTAATGGAACAAATCTTTTGGAACTACCGTTCTCTTTTTGTACAAAGGATTATTTAAATCTACCCTTTAAATGTCTTTCCGTTAAAATTGTAACCATTGAGAACCATGTATTATTTTTTCAAAATATTAATTGATTTACTGATAAATAAAAAATATAAACATTGCACAGCCAAGACAAATTTTTTGTGCGCGAAAACCCATCGGTCGCGCGTATTTTCCCGCCTTTTTCATGCTGTTAATGTAAGCACTTAGTATTTTCCATGTGTGAAATTTTCTTGTTTCTTACGTTGCCGTTTTTAATGGAATTTAGGTTAAGTGTTAAGTTATTATCATTTTTAAATGATTAAAATTAAAATCTAATCCTCAATTGTTTCGTCCAGTGTACTATGCTGTAAGAGACAGTTCCAACTTTTGAGCCTGTTTATCAAACCCAGTGTGACCATCCATTCAAAAATAATCTATATTGAGTTGTTTATTCTGTGGTGCTGGTTTTCTTTTGCTATCTTTTGCAAATTAAGTGTAAGGTTTTTGTTTAACTTTTAACGTGGTGTATATATTAGGAAACGAGCGAAGTAAAAAGATTATAAAAATTATGTAAGCGAACTCATTTTCCTGTACGTAAACTTCTGACAACTTACGGGCTGTCGTGCGGCAGCAGCAGTGGTTTGTTGGAAGATGGCAGCCACTGTCCAACGAAGGGCACCGTACCCAATTTGGGGGGCAGGGATCCCCTGTATATGTGCAAGTGCCATTTGGCCAATCACACGGCTTGTCAAGAACTTCAACCTTTGGCACATCTTTAACTGTGAAAGATGAAGATTGCAACAAATAAAAATGCAATTAAAAAATACTAAAAAACAACAGTGAGAAACAAACAACACCAGGAGAGTTCTGCTAAAGAGCTTTCATTTGAATGGTCACACTTTTGGATTTCATCAACATACCAAGTAAGAGCTTAACCTTATTTTCCACTCCATAAAACCTGGAAGATCAGGGAGACTGCGCACCAGCTTTCCACACTAGGCTTTCTGAGATAGTTTGGGTAACCAGTGTTAGTTAAGATATGTTGATGATTTCCAAAGGCAACCCATTAATCAGCCATAGCTCATATTGGTTAACCAAACGATACCAAAAAATTCAGTGCCAAAATCTTTGTGCCCAGTCTCCCCAAAGTTTCTGAAGGGGCGTATTACGCAACTGCAGAATGGCTACGATTCACGCGACATGCTTCTGTTTTTTTTTTTTGTGTGTGTGTGTGTGTGTGTGTGTGTGTGTGTGTGTGTGTGTGTGTGTGTGTGTGTGTGTGTGTGTGTGTGTGTGTGTGTGTGTGTGTGTGAATACAACCCTACCGTGTGACCATTTAAATTCAGCGCGGATTGAAGGGTTACTTCTTTCATGTTGTACCATTTCTTAACTCCGGCTTATTAACCCTTTCAATACAGAGTCAAATCTTGAGTCCTGCACCCATTGTTAACATACCAAATTTATATCATATAAGAAATAAATTAATCAATTAGCTTGTGTTACTTAAGTCTATATGTACTTAATGTCCCCTTAAAATTCAACCCTTGGATGCCATTAGATTGGGAATAAACTACTTATTATTAACTTGGTCTTCTAATTATCTGGGGTAAATTTATCGATAACGAAGCGCCGCACCACTTTATAACTAAAGAGGGGGATGAGTAGGGGTATGCAAATGCGCCGTTCCGTCTATCCGACATTACTTTCGATCAAATCCGGATCCGCATTACTTTAAAACTTTCCGCTGTGTAAAAATACTGCACACGGGTATATATATTTGTTTTGTTTTTCTTGTGCAGCATTTAGATTTTACTCTTTAACAAATTTACACCGGTTTTCCGTGGTGTGGACTCTTATTTACCACGATTTACGTCATCACATGGTCAAAATGTTGTGGACTCACGAGGCGCAGCCGAGTGAGTCAGCAACAAATTTTGACCATGTGATGATGTAAATCGTGGTAAATAAGAGTCCACACCACGGAAAACCGGTGTAAATTTGCTTTTTACCACAATATTTAGAAAAAAAAACAAGGAAAAATCGAAGTCTTGTTAAAAAACGTGACAGCAAAGAAAGAGCAAGCGTTGTCTATAACTTTCTCGCAATCTGATTGGTGTTTTTCAAGCGCACGTGATGTTAGCGTCAGCACCGTTGTCTGGACTCTCATTTACCACTCACGTCGACCAATCAGATTGCGAGTTTAGCAGCAATTGTGGTAAAAAAGTTTTCTGCCTTTGCTGGTGAAACTGAAAACAATAGTCGACAAAACGCCAACATACCGTCTGAGGGCCGGCCGAAAATTAATGATCCGATCCACAATCCGAACTTCTAGACAGTCAAAGTCCGGAATTCGGGCCAAAATTTTCGGCTTATCCGTCATGGCAAAAAATTGGTTGACGTTTGCCTCTAATTTTTTTAACTCGTCCCCAGACCCCCAATTTGACCCTTAAAATCACTGCGAAAACGCCATTTTGGAAAATCAAAATTTCGCCCATTTATAAATTACTTTTTGGAAATCCACACTCGGATTCCAGTAATTTGGTTATTATTCTATCTGGAATAACTCTTAAGGCTTATATGGAGTTCAACCGCGCGGTCATCGCTTTTAGCGGTATAACTCATTTTAATAGGCATAATGTCAACATCCACACTCAGGTTTGAAGAGACTGGGATCTTGTGAACATTTTGGTGGGAACTATGATTTAGTTGGAGCGAAGAAAAACCCGTCATTTTGCCATTTTTTTAGTAAACTATGCTTCGACTGAGCCAATTTCGCCTTCTATTAGCCTGTATCTATTCGCATGCTCTTCAGTCAATGCATGGCCTGGCAATTTATGAATTACTTTTCGGAAATCCACACTCGCATTCCAAGAAATTTGGTTATTATTCTATCTAGAAACGTTAAAATATTTTAATAACTTTTAAAAAAGTACCGTCAGGATCCGTGGACCTATTCACAACCCTCACTAAAGCTACCTAAATTTCCTGCTTGATGTAAATATTGCGTTTGGCAAAATATCTTTGAAGTGGATCGAGATATTGTGTGACTTCTAGTCGAGTGTTAAAATGCTTTCAGGGTCAAATGCATAAACTAAACGTCAAGGAAATAAGAGCTTTCTCTCAACCCTATTAAAATCCGGTGGGCGATTTAGTGAAAGGAGGTGGGTGGGGGATTGGTAGGCACTCAATTATCGCTAAAACCTGAAGAAATTGAAAGAAATAATGCATATTTACCTAAAAATTTTATTGATCGAGAATTTGATGAATCTGAACACTCATTTGCTTGCTCGTAAACAATACATCCTTATAAATTCTAAGAATTTGTCAAAATCAATCTAGCTCTCAGAGGGTTAACACAAATGTAGAAATGTCAGACAATTTGAAATCCTTACCCTGCACATGACACAATGCAATCCCCAAAACAGTCAGTAGTAGAAACAGGCGAATCTTTAGAGCCATGGTTCAACTGAAAAAGATATGCAACGGGTTAAGCTTCCGTGTTACTCATAGTGGACTAAGAAGAAACGCTTGTTTTCATATATAGCGACTATCGCAGATTATAACACTGTTACATAAAACGACAGAAAATTTCGTACATAAGAAAGACAAACTTAAAGTGAAAGCTTTAATTTACCTCTCTGAGGAAGTGAAGTAATCCAAAACATCTCGGTTATTTTTTAATTCCGTTAAAATAGCTGGGAATTGGGTTCCGCCCATAATTATGCAAACGAGCAAAACCGATCTCGCTCGCTCGTTCGCTATAAGCTTACAAGAGATTCAAATTGAAAATAATAATAACAAAATAATGATGAACAAAAATACTCTAATCGCATAATCGCTGTGATAATTTCTAGCCAGTTCGACAAAGAAATCATCCCCGAGCGGACAGTCTTGTCCTATCAACCAAAGAGGATCCCATCCTAACTCGCTTCATGTTTACGATTCACTTGGAACAAAGCTACAGTACACGGAAGCTATAACACAGCTTACTTCACTTCAGCTCCTACTACACAGCAAGTAACAAGAACTTGAAGACGACTTCAGAGGCTTGAAGATGGAAACGACCAGCAGCTAGACGTTTTCGATCTGCGAGGTACAACTAATGAATGTTTCCTTTTACAAGTGACAGTAACACCAGGCACGGTTTTTCACTAATCTCGTGACCATTACACAATACGACTTGTCTCCCAGTTTCCCCGATTATTTTCCATTATTAGATCGTGACTGACAGCACAGTCATGTTCCATTTCTAGGAAAAGGTTATGGTCTTCTCGGGTGACTCACGGGATGGAATGGGGGGGGGGAGAGAGAGTTACCCCTCGGATGTAATAATGAAAGTGTATGCTGTCTGGCGAATAAAGATGACTTTCCATTCATATTTTCAGACCTGACCATGAAAAGAAGCACATTCACGCCTGTCCTTTATTGGTGTATTCAGAAACTTATTACCGTTTTCAATACTGTGTTGCTTTTCTTTTCTTATCCCTATCACCCATAGATCCTTTTCCCTTTCTGGAGTGCCAACGTTTAAAACTGAAAATATATTTTTAACAAAACTATATTTGTGCAAAATATTTAAAAATTACTACACCATAGGAAAATAATGCTCAATAACTTTCACTTGCATTAATAAAGTAACCAAATAATGTTATCCACGGACTGAAAAATTGCAGTCATATTTTCTAACTCACAGATTGACCCCGATAGTGAGTAAATGCATTATACCTTAATTACTTTACATAATAGGTTACTAACCCTTTCCAACTCTGAAAATAATAGCTGTTCGATGTCTCATTCTTAACTTTGAACTAAGCCATGTAAAATATCTTTCCGGGAATTCCCAGAACATTCGCCCAAACAAAGGCATTTTTCGACCCAGACAACATGAAGACAAAAGGTTTCTGTTGATTCTTAGAACAGTTTCTTGAGTCTGTTCCAATCCGGCCAACGTGTTTACGAACGTGTTTTGAATTTAGTGATTCAGACTGACCTTTTGTGTTTTTTTTTTTTCGTATTTACAACCTTATTTGAACAGTCTGTAATTTGAATAAAAAGGTGCCAACTTAGTCGAGTGAATTAGTAAAATGCACATAGTACTGTGACATAGCATATGGAATTTTTGAAGTCTTTTGGAAAATTGTGTAAGGTTGTAATATGTAATGTAATGTACATAATGTAATACCGTAGGTAATGTGATGACTAGTTCTTTTAGTTTCTTTTACTGTATTGCAATACAGTGTAAAGTAACGTAACGTAACGTAATGTAGTGTAATGTAATGTAGTGTAATGTAATGGTTGAGCAGTTAATTAAAAATAAAAAAAATAAAAAAAAAAACATAGTACTGGGATCCTTTTCAAAAGCAATGAAAGGACGGCACCGTTTTATTGACAAATTCCACTTAGACCTTCATATACTTCTAAATTTCGGGTACTATTAGGTAATTAGGTATGTGCAGCTTAACCTCCGTTCCACTTCTCCTGTCCCCCTGCCTCAGGATAGTGGGTTAATGTGGTCTTATAGAATATGGTTTTTCAGCCGTTTTGGTCCACAGGTATACACAGGAGCCGATTACCCGATTACCCGGCTCCTGGATTGCCTCTTGATCAGAAAATGGGTATACTTTAGATTTTTGACCGGTTTGGTTTGAAAAATAGTCTGAAAATGGGTAGGAAATATCATATAGTTTTGGTCAGCGAAAATGGGAAGGGGTTTTCAGCGTATTCGACATTTCTATGAACTCTTTGACACAACCGGGGCTTTGCCAGTTGGTCAGTTTTCCTGCCTTCTCCGTCAGATCTACTGAGGTACGGAGTAATTGCTCGTCTATCACATGATGAGCGGCCATATTTCTGCCATCCTGGATCGATTCCATCGCTCTGTTGTGAATTCGTCTTTTGGCCCAATATCACCCAAAATGCATTGCGTGCCCAATGCCTCGACGATTGAATTTAACGCAGTCGAAAATTCTCGAAAGAGCAAATCACGTGCGAGCTCGTCATTTGAAAACAAAAACAAACGACCGCAAAGACGAATGGGTGATACTGGGCCTTTAACTTCGTCTTGAGTTCATCCCATTTCTGCCCCGCTTCATATTTTTGTTGCTCGTCTTCCAATTCCTTCAATGCTTCACTTTATAACTCATTCCTTTGGTCTTTATACACATTTAGAAGAACATTCTTGTACATCATGGCTTGTATTTGCCAGCACAGCTCACCCAGAACTAGTGAAGCCCCCTCGGCGCCTTGGTCAGTAAGGTACGGTAAAACCATCCCTTCTGATGCCCCTAACGGCGCCTTGCTTTGTACCTCTTCTCGTACCTCCTTGCGCTCCTTTGTAAGAGGCCTGTTGTCATTTTTAACTCCGTCCATTTTCTTTGACAGTTTTTCTACATTCACTTCCAATGTACAGTTATTTTCCTCATGGATCTTGTTCCCTTTCAACTCACAGACTTCGTTTCTCGCAGTTTCTAGCCCGACTTCCACAGATCTCAGGCTTCGTTTCCAAGACTTTCTTCGCAGTTTCCAGTTTGTCGATTTTGTCCCTTAGATTCTTAATTTCTCCGTTTTTCCACTCCACAGTAAATTTGAATTCATCGTTTTGCCCAAAGCTCCTTTACGTCTTCGTTCAGTCGCGATATTTCTGCGTTCTTTTGTTGGATTTCTGTCTTAAAAAAAGTGATTTGCTCGGTATGGCTAGTGAAAATTTGTGAATCATGAGATTGTCTTCCTCTAAGTAATAGACTTAGGAACTGTGCGACGGCGCTAGGTGCCATAACTGTGTTGGCTCCTTCCATTTGCCTATGTGCTAGATAACACGTCGCTCATTGTGTTGTGAACTTTTTCGACGACGGTGAAACGGAACTTTACAATAAGCAATGCCGCCACAACGAGATGAGATGCGATCGATGAAGGGCAATAGAATAGGGCGTATTTTCTTGACGTACAGGTTTAATCATTATGACGTGGTTCTTACCTCATGAGCATGGTACGGAGTCCATAGCCACTGACAGAACACAAAAACACCCCGTATTCAAAACTGCACACCACACGATCGTAACCAAGTATCGAACAAATCGAGCGAAACAGTCATTGCCGTAGTTTTAAAAAAAGAGCGAGAAGAATTGCGTCCTTCGGAAAAATTGATGTTATTTATGGGTGCCTGACTTCACTTTTAAATCGGTCTGTATACAACCTGCCTTGATTAGCTTTGCTATATGCAGGTTGTATATTTCTCTAATTTGTTAAATTTAAATTATTGAAATAAAATGATGAAAAAAAAATGTATTTAGATACCAACTTTAAATGAAAAAAGGCGCATAGGAAAGGGGTTGAAGAGGTTTGGACGAACCCCCTGTGGACATCAATAATGGTGGAACTAAAAACAAAGTGTGCATTACAGTGGAACCTCGATTTAACGAACCTCTGTATAATGAAGTCCTCGGTATAACGAATGATATTCTTCAGCACGGCAAAATTACAAGTAAAATGTATGAAACAGAACCTCGATATAACGAAATCCTCGTTACAACGAACACAATCCGGCAGGCCAAACGTAAAATCTACCCCGAAATAACGAATAAATGTCAACGCGCGACAAAAGGTAAATGCGGAACAGACCTACAGTGTGTGCTATAGGGCAAATGTATAACCTGTACAGTTTTCCAGTGTCGTAGTTATATTTACAGTGTACTGTAGCTTCATACAGGCATTAAAGTGCAAATGTTATTTGTTGAGATCCGGAAATACGTAACACCGTTTACAAAACAATTATTAACTATACCTCGATATAACGAACATTTTGGTTGTTTTTCCGCAAATTCGTTATAACGAGGTTTTCGATATAACGATATGTGTTTTTTTTTTTGCAATTTTGATTTCCAAATCAGTTTTCTCGGGCAATTTTTGACAAGCAACAAGTGTATTTTATTCAGAAAGTGGTCGTACTAGTTATTCTAGGCGGCGAAAAAGTTTAGTTTTTTGTAAAGTTTTGTACGGTCTAAATGGACTGTGCAGACGGTCGCGTAATATTGTTTTTGAGAATTGCTGAAATTGAAAAATAGCCCGGTCGTCAATCTTAATTCTTGTGCATCCGACCTTTCACCTTAGTTAAGCTTATCATAGGCTTTCTATTCAGAGTGCGACGCTGTTAGGCTCAGCCTATCTATATATACTAACTATACCTCGATATAACGAACATTTTGGTTGTTTTTCTGCAAATTCGTTATAACGAGGTTTTCGATATAACGAACCCTCGATATAACCAATCCAACCAATTTTCTATCTAACTAACCAACTTTCCCAGTCCCTTGGCACTTCGTTAAATCGAGGTTCCACTGTATTGAGAAGGGGTTAGGTTCCAGACCCGTTCCACGTGCTGCGTCGGTGGGGGAATGAAACACTGTAATTTACATCAACTGAATATGAGTTGAAAATATAATAGTGCCACCTTTAGACAAGTAAAATTACTACTAACCACTATTGGCCTTTGTCAGAACTTTGTCATCTTTGAAACAGCCCAGAGGAAGAGCCAGCGTTAATTTTGGAACATGATAGCTAGTGTAGAATCGTTTTACGGTGACAGATTTACTTTATCAAATCAGTTGATAGCATATCTTAGTGTCAAATATCTAACTTCAAAATGATCTTCCTGTATTAAGCTGATAAAGTCCAGAGAGATATAAAGAAATCAATTAGTTTTTCCTATAGTGTGAAAAAGTTTGCCCTCACGAGTACATGCTTTATTTCGATAAGCAATGGCGTTTTCTTTTTTTTTTCGGGAAACGTCAGGGGGTACTCAGCAATGATAGTGACGAAGTTGTGCGAATGAGGCGAAATTGTTAAATCCAAACAGGGTCCTGTTAGGCTACTCCCAAAAAAGTCCTCACCAAAATCTTTCACCCCAAAATTTCTAACAAGAAAAGATATCCTCAGATTGCAAATTTCAAACTCCAAAAAGAAAGCCCCCTACCCCCACCAACGGGGAGTTTGGTTGGGTTCCTTTGCTGTTGCAATTCACTCTAGTTGGTACTTCATTATAGCCGTGTTATGCCGAGTTTTGATTTGTTGTTATGTAGATTTGGCCAGGAGCAGTTTTGTTGCAAATTATAAGACTGATGAACGTTTGGAATCCAGGCTATCGACAGATGTCCACGTATAAGGGTTTGTATTGGATTTTATCATTGAATTTAAATGAAATGTCGAAGTTGTAAATGGACAGAAATTTTATTTTGCCTTACTGTTATAAACAGAAGGCCAAAACAATGATTTTTAAGGGTAGACAGGAATACAAACCATTAATGTATGTAAACAGTAAGTGGCGGTTGATTGACAAAAACTCCCATACAAATCCTGATGCATTTGCCGTTGAGGATCACCCTGTTGTGAGCGTGGATGCCCTGTGTACTTGGGAAGAGAAGGGTAACCGTGGAAAAAAGAATACATTGTCGTAAATTATATTGCAATTGTAAACCACTACTCGATTTATGAACCCAGATCTCAATAAACAACAAAGAGGTTTTGCTTTAAAACCCTTTATTCTGCGGCGTAAGTCTAATATCTTGAAACTTTCTGCATTAAAAATCAGTAAAATGGCTTCAATTATTCTTTTTCTTGACGTGTGCTAACTAAGGCTCTATTTCCGCCACTCTTTCTGGTCCCTGCCTGGTCGGGTCTTTTCCTTCGCGAGAAGCGCGGGCTCCATAAAAGCGGCTGGTAATCGAGCCTTGTGCTAACTCTCTTTTTTTTGTCAAATCTATGCAATATAAGTTTGCCAGTTTCAGCTACTTTAATGCCGTTGCTTCAAAACTGAAACATCAAGGGTTGGTGAACCATCAAGAACTGGATTCATGACCTTTAACTGAAAAAGGAAAAAAAATGTAATTATTACTAAAGAGATATAGAAATAGAGATAATGTCGAATGTTATCATAACTCGTTTTGTACAAAACCTGCCGTTTATTCAACGGTTCTGACATTGCCAGGAACAATCCTGGAGTCGTGATGGCCGATTGTGACTGTACAGTACATGTAGTTCTTTTTGGTGCTGTTTATTATGCTGTACAAGGTGATTCTACCTTCTGAGTCTGTGGATGAAATCCTACAGTGTCACCATTCAAATGAAAGATATTTGAGCAGTACTTTTCTTTGGTGCTGTTTGTTATGCTGCACAAGGTGATTCTACCTTTTGAGTCTGTGGATGAAATCCTAAAGTGCGACCATTCAAATGAAAGCTACTGAGCAGAACTTTCCTGTGGCACTGATTATTATGCTGTACAAGGTGGTTCTAACTTTTGAATTTGTGGATGAAATCATAAAGTGTGACCATTTAAATGAAAGCTACTGAGCAGTACTTTCCTGTGGCACTGATTATTATGCTGTACAAGGTGGTTCTAACTTTTGAATTTGTGGATGAAATCATAAAGTGTGACCATTTAAATGAAAGCTATTGAGCAGTACTTTCCTTTGCTGCTCTTTATTATGCTGTACAAGGCGGTTCTACCTTTTGAGTGTGTGGATGAAATCCTACAGTGTGACCATTCAAATAAAAGCTACTGAGCAGTATTTTCCTTTGGTACTGTTTGTTATGCTGTACAAGGTGATTCTACCTTTTAAGTGTGTGGATGAAATCCTACAGTGTGACCATTCAAATGAAAGCTACTGAGCAGTATTTTCCTTTGGTACTGTTTGTTATGCTGTACAAGGTGATTCTACCTTTTGAGTCTGTGGATGAAATCCTAAAGTGTGACCATTTAAATAAAAGCTACTGAGCAGAACTTTCCTGTGGCATTGTTTACTATGCTGTACATGATCTGTTTCTAAATTTTGAGAAATGCTACGATGTGACAGTTAAATAAAAACGAAAGCTGTTTGTTATGGTACTACTTGTTTTTCAGAATTTTGCGAAATAAAATTTGACGTTATTCAGTTTGGAATTTTGATTTCGGCTGCTCTTGGCAGTGAAATGGCCGCTAAAAAGCAACTCTATTATTGTTTTAATGCGCCGATCAATTCGAAACATCAACATCCCCCCCCCCCCCCCCCCCCCGGCAATGTCCCGGGCATTTGAACTTTTGAAGATCGACTTGTTTAAATTTCCGTTCCCTTGGGCGAAAATTGTATTCAAATACCCCACCCAAGCACTGGATTTGACTGTCAAATGCCCCTTCTAACGAGAAAATGTTTTCAGTGAGAATAAAAAATACACTTTGCATTCAGTTTTTCTGATTTATTCTAGCTAGTGTTTTCCTCGATTATATGCTCAAATGAACCGCGCATACTATGCAACTGATATTTCACGGCACTCCTGTGGATACCACGTCAAAATGAATTTTGTTATTGTTTTGGGATTTACTTTTCGTTATTTTATTTTAATATTATTGAGTAATTCCTCGTGTGATCAACAAATGTTGCAAAAATAATTAGCAAAGCGGTTGATTCATTTTTGGTGGAGCTGTTGGGTTTTGAACAAATCGCTTGCAAGCGTTAATCCACGAGGTGAAAATTTATTATTCTAAACGCGTTTTTTAGCAACTGACAAATGGTTCCTTAATGAATTTTTTGTTTGAGAGAGGTTGTTGTTCATTTTACAGTGTCTTTCCTTCCAATCAATGGCCGTTTAAGATCTGCGGACATTTAATAGACTGGCAAAACAGTCAGCCACCTTGACTTCGAAATTTAGTACGCGTTGAACGACAGTTAAAGTTATATATTTTAAAAATGTACGATTTATAAATATTTAACATATTTAATTATTCATACAAACCTTCAAAAACACTGCAAAGCTTTTTCAGCCCCCTTTTCACTAGCCATTCACTAACAAAAACGATATTTTTTCCTTTAAATTGCTCCATGTTGAATCTGAACTGTTACCACATGCGTTTGATAGGCGCCGGCCAGAAACAAATATTTTGAACACTTGCGGTTCAAATTCCCCACTCCACCCAGGCAAAGTCAAATTCCCCACCCCCGAGATGGCCTTTCACATCAAATTCCCGACTCCTTGGGCACAGAAAATGTTCAAGTGCCTGAGGCATGCCCGGGGGGGGGATGTTGATGTTTCGAATTGATCGGCGCATAAACTTGACACGTAAAACTGAAACAGAAGGCGCGATCCATTCGACCGGCAAAGAATCGAAATTTTCCAGGAAAAGTGTTTAAAATTTAAAAAACTATTGCATTGCCGAAGTGCGAACCATTTAGCCGAAAATTTTCGGGGAAATTGTTGCAAAAGTTTAGGAATATCTCACGAGTTTGTTCTCTTTTCCCGAAAATTCCGGTAAAACAGAAAATTACTGTTTCATTTGCCGCCGAAATTTCAGAAATTCTTATCGGAATTTCTACTTTGATGTTGTTTTCCTAAAATTTTCCGTCAATTTAGCAAGTTAAGCTTTGTAAGAATTGATTTTAATGCCGTCAAATAGTAAAGGAATTAGCATTCCTACCTGCGGCAGCAGCAGTGGTTTGATTTCAATTCACAGTCTATGTCGTAGTCAGGGCAGCGCTTCCAACCTGGTGGGCAGGGGTCTCCAACGTATGTGCAAGTACCACGCGGATAGTCGCATTTCCCGGCCGGAGGAGCTATTCCAAATACAAATATATATATATTAAGGCCCGGCAAAACGAACGCAACATTTCAACGCAACATCTTGCAACATTGTTGGATCGTGTTGCGAAGGAGCAGGCCAAACGCGCGCAACATGTTGCAACATGTTGGATGGTGCTGGATCAAGTTTGAAAATGGTCAAATTTGATCCAACATGTTGCAACAGGGTGGCCAAACGCGTGTTTGCACGTTGCGCGCAACAATGTTGCAAGATGTTGCGTTGAAATGTTGCGTTTGTTTGGCCGGGCCTGGTGGGCCGTTGAGTAAGTCAGTTACGGGGTGTTCTTTTGTATGAAACCCTACAATGTGACCATTGGAATGAATACCTTTCTGTTGTACTATTTCTTAGTACACTGGACAAAGCAATCTATGATTAGGTTAAATAATAATAACTTTTACATGTAAATGCTTTATCTAAATGCCATTAAAACCCACAACATAAAAGAGAAGAAAATTTCACACATAGAAAATTCTTAAAATACACGAGTGTTAGCGTTAAGGCCAGAAAAAGGGTGGGAAAACATAACCCACTACATCGGTTTTCGCGCCAAAAACCCGCCATATGGTAGCGAATATCTTAATGCGCATGAGTTTCTTCGCTGCGGAATTTGTTTGAAACCTGCAACGAAAACCGTTTTTCGGCTCTTTAATTTGATAAAGCTAACATTTGACAGACTTTGAACTAATTTCTACATTTACATCCATTCTGTGAAGCAGTCGGTAAGAAAAAATGGGCGCTGGCACGAGAGTCTTTGTCGAGTCGTTCCAGTAATTTCGTTCCCGATTAATAAGTTTTGCTATTGCTTTCAGTTTCTTCATCTCCCGATACTTTTTTCCCCGATACTTTTTCTCAAGTATTGCCTGGCGTAAAAAAGCCTTTTCAATCCTTTTGAATTGTTTTTATCTTGTTATTAAACTGTAGCTTCAATCTGCAAGTGCACCGCTTACCGCTACATCAGCTTTAGAACGTTTTAGAACATTTTTCTTGTCGCGGATGAATGTTTTCTGTCTGCTTTTTCCTCCGTTTAATGGAACAAATCTTTTGAAACTACTGTTCTTTTTGTACAAAGGATTATTTAAATCTACCTTTTAAAGGTCTTTCCGTGAAACTTGTAACTATTGAGAACCATGTATTATTATTTTTTTTTCAAAAAATTAATTGATTTACTGATAAATAAAAAATATAAACATTACACAGCCAAGACAAATTTTTGGGCGCGAAAACCCATCAATCGCGCGTACCTTTGGCCTTTCTTATGCTCTTAATGTGGGCACTTAGGTATTTAAAAAAATTTCCATGTGTGAATGAATTTTCTTGTTTTTTACGTTGCCGTTTTTGATAGAATTTAGGTAAAGTGTTAAGTTACTACTACTACTACTACTACTACTACTACTACTACTACTACTACTACAATCTTTATTTCATCACGGTGTCACATTCACTATGAGTGGTCTTCCAGTGAGCCGTAAAAAAATTAAGAAGACTTTTACAAAAATTACATTACTATTTAAAACTATAATAATTGGTGATCCTAAAATACAGCAATGGAAGCAGTACAATGAACTTAATTAACAACATTACTTAATATTATATTACACGAGCCCCTAAAATTTGCATAGTAAAAAGTTATATAATTTAACTACAAGTTATATAAATTACTTAAACTTTACTTAATTTCACTTAGAGTATTTCAAGGAATGATTTAAAAAGAGTTAGGCTTCCCTGTTCTCTTGCCTCTAAAGAGATTTTATTCCAGAGGACCGATCCTCAGTAGTGAAGGCTATGTTTACCTGTTTCTAACTTAGGTTTAGGGATATACAAGTTACTTGATGAGTTTCGTAAGTTATGAGAGTGGACGTCGGAAATACTCTGAAAGATATTTCGTAAACACGGCGGGGAAATATCATGAGCGATGAGTTACCATTGTACTTTGCTGTACAAGACAGTTCCAACTTTTGAGCCTGTTTATGAAACCCAGTGTGACCGGCCATTCAAAAATAATCTATGTTGAGTTGTTTATTCTGTGGTGCTGGTTTTCTTTTGTTATCTTTTGCAAATTAAGTCTAAGGTTTTTGTTTAACGTTTAACGTGGTGTATACATTTGAAAAGGACCGAAGTAAAAAGGTTATAAAAATTATGTAAGCGAACTCATTTTCCTGTACGTAAACTTATGACAACTTACGGGGTGTCGTGCGGCAGCAGCAGTGGTTTGTTGGAAGACGGCAGCCAGGGTCCAACAGAGGGCAACGTCCCCAAGTTGGTGGGCAGGGATCCCCTGTATATGTGCAAGTGCCATTTGGCCAATCACACGGCTTGTCAAGAACTTCAACCTTTGGCACATCTTTAACTGTGAAAGATGAAGATTGCAACAAATAAAAATGCAATTAAAAAATACTAAAATTCAATTTGTAAAACAGTGAGAAACAAACAGTACCACAGGAGAGTACTGCTAAACAGCTTTCATTTGATTGGTCACGCTTATGGATTTTATCCACGTACTAAGTAAGAGCTCAACCTTATTTTCCACTCCAGGAAGTTCAGGGAGACTGCTCGCCAGCTTTCGGCACTAAGCTTTTTGGGATCGTTTGCATGGGTAACCAGCGTTACATGTAGTTAAGATATGTTGATGATTTTCAAAGGCAACCATTAACCAATCATAGCTGATATTGGTTAACCAAACGATCCCTAAGATTTCAGTGCCAAAAGCTGGTGCTCAGTTTCCCTAAAGTTTCTGGAGGGGCGTATTACGCAATTGCAGAATGGTTTGGATTCACGCGACATGCTTCTGGCTTTTTTCATTTAGTGTGTTAATTACAGGCCTGCAAATAACAATCGGTCATCGAACAATGGCCGACCAAAATTTTCCAATGTCTGGAAAACTTGCAAATGGCTGACCGTGTTTGAAATCGCCCTATAATGCATTGCAAACCCTTGAGCATTGAATACGTCATGTATGCCCGCTTGTAATATATGGTAAATAATGTGACGTCCGACCAAATTTTTCGTCTGTCCGACCAAAATGGTGCCCAAGTTGGACATATTTCCTTTCAAGAAAAAATAATTATTGGCAGCACTGTTAATACATCCCCACAGTGTCACCGTTCAAATTCAATACTTCTTTCACGCTGTGCCATTTCTTAACTCCGACCTATTAACCCTTTCAAAGAGTCATGTCTTGAGTCGTCGTGTAATGTGTTTCTAACTTTTGAGTTTGTGGTTGAAATCATAAAGTGTGACCATTCAAATGAAACATACTGAACCGTACTTTCCTATGGTGCTGTTTATTATGGTGTACGTACAAGGTGGTTCTAGCTGTTGAGTCCGGATGAGTATGACCATTCAAATGAAAGTTACTAAACAGTACTTTCCTGAGACGCTGTTTATTATGCTGTACGTACAAGGTGGTTCTGGCTGTTGAGTTTGTGAATAAAATCCTAAAGTGTGACCATTCAAAAGAAAGCTAATGAGCAATACTTTCCTGTGGTGCTGTTAACAATGTTGTATAAAACGGTTTCATCCGTTGTCTATGGATGAAATCCGATGGCTTGTGAAAATGACGGAGTAAATTTGTTAAGTAAAATTGTTAATTCTACAACGTTCGAGTTCCATTTCTATATATCTGTTGGAATGTATTTGGCGAAAAATCTCAAAATTGAGTAGAAGCACGCCACAGGTGCGGGGCAGTGTTCTAAGATATCAAGTTCAGTTTATTTTAGAACTGTGTAAGAGTCGAGTTTGTGATAACTTCTTTTCATGAACTACATATTTGTTAATTTAACTTATTGCCCCAACACGATAGTTCTTTTAGTGTGCTGTCACAACTTACCGAGCGCTTTCTTAATGTAGCAACAGCAGTGGTTCGTTGAACTTGTACAACCCTTGTCGTTCTGAGAGCATCGTTCCATATTTTCGGGACAAGGATCCCCTTTAAAGGTGCAGAAACCCTTTGGCCAGTCGCACGTAGGGGCATCTTGGGCTGTACAATAAATACAAAATAAAAATTAGTCTTGTTAATAATTAATGATACTTCTTGTAAAGTTTCAGAATGACTGAAACTCTCACATATATTTTTCTTCAGACACACGATTTATTTTCCGTATAAATTTACATATGAGAACATTTTGAGGTGGGTGAACTGTCAGTAACACGCATTTTATGTTGCTGCAACTGTAAAAGGTTTTTTTTTGCACCATTGTTAATAATGGTTTATGCAACAGTGTTTCCCTAATTATAAGGCTCATCATCGGTTGAAAAACCGTACTTAAAATATCAATATAATTACAATCTTAGGCTTGTGAAAGAGTATATATATATATCCTATAATAAAATTTAAAAACGACAAGACATCAAAAACTGTGTCGATAAATGTGGTACAAGTCTGATGCATTTCAATCTGACTCCTGGGTCTCAACATCGCTCAGGTATAGGTGCGTAAGTCGTGCTTTTGCGAAAAGTGCGAAGTGTCCCAAACGAAATGGCCAGGATTATAGCTACTCGGCTAGAAAGGCTTAGGAGCGACCCTTCTTAATAGTTCTTGTTAATTTGTAGTACTGATTGAAAGGCAGGTAGGAAGTTTACTTAAAAGTTTGGATGCGAAATCTTGAAATGAATTAGTTTCTAGCGATCTTCCTTATTAAGGCTGGCTTCTCCTAAGTCTAGATGAAATCCGATGGTGTACGTGTGACCATTCAAAGTGAAGCATTGAAGCTATACCTCACCACTTGGCCATGGTACTGTTTGTTTGTGTTTTTGTCTTTTCGATGAGTCCTTCTTCACCACGCTGTTAGATAAACGCAAGGTATTTTATTTTTGAGGCCGGACGCCAAAAGTAATTTCCGCCGTAGATTGTTTGGGAAGTTTTGATTTTTAGCAGTCTTGACGGCGAAAGGGTGAAACCTTGTACAGACCAAGGGAGAAGTGAGGCAAACGCTTCGAATAATAGTCTCTTCTTTTAACTTACCGTCGCTTTTCGGTGGATTCTTGCGGCAGCAGCAGTGATTTGTTGCAAGTTTGCATCCTACATCGTACTGAGGACAACGCTCCCAATCTGGTGGACAGGGATCCTTTATGTAAGTGCAGGTTCCACGTGGCCAGTCACATACATTCGGCTTCGGCTTCGGCTTAGGAGTTGGACGAGCTTTAAAACAATCGCAAATCAGACATTAATTTTACAATAAAATAAGCGTAAATAAAAGAAGTTAGTGAAATTATTGTTTTATACCTTGTTATTGTTAGAGTGATTTTATTTTTAAAATCCCGTGAAATAGACTTTGGAGCAATACATAGTACACATTAAGTTATAATTCCCTAAATTGTGTTTCCTTTTGTCTATTTTAGTGTTAAAAGCCACTGTATTTAACGCTTTAAAATCACAAGTTAAGTAAAATCATTCTAGTAAAGGGTTTATACGTGAAATATTGTCGCGAGGTAAACTTAATTCGGTGCTTTCACAGTGTTGGTCGCATATGCTTTATTGATATATTTTTATGTAAGTATGTATAAAAAAACAAAATGTGACCACTTATAACAGTATCTTCCTGTGGTTCCGAGGTCGTTTGTTAGTTTATTTTATAAATGAAATTTGTAATTTAATGTGAATTTTTTTACTTCACGACACTCGAATGGCTCGTCACGTGATCAAACATGCAAAAATCAGGAGCACCCAAAGAATCGTTTCGTCTGAAAGCTGTTCGGAAGATTGTTCGGAAGATGTTCGGATGATGTTCGGAAGACCTTAGTTATCTTAAAATAGACTAAAAATCAGAGTTTTCTTGAGTAAAATGCCGCCTCAAACTTTCGTAACATCGGAAAATTTAATGCCGTTTGTTTTCGAAGGGATAAAAAGTGTTCGGAAAATGTTCGGAAGATGTTGGGAAGATGTTCGGAAGACCTTAGTTATCTTAAAATAGACTAAAAACTAGAGTTTTCTTGAGTAAAATGCCGCCTCAAACTTTCGTAACATAGAAAAATTTAACGCCTTTTGTTTTCAGAGGGATAAAAAAATGTCGTTTTGGGTGCGAAACAAGGTCAGCTGGGATTTCCGGAATGGTGAAAGAAGCGAGTAAATTCGGATGATAAGATTCCGTTAACTAACATTTTTTGCTGCTGAAATATTCAGCTAAAGGAACCGAAGAGATCAAACTGTATTACAGTAGCTTTCACAGTGCAGTGCAACACCATTCCAAGCCTTTTCCTAGCCATTCATCGTTTGGTGCCACTGAAAAATGTGTAAAAAGAATCAGTGCCTCTTAGTTGACAACTTACGAGGATTCTTGCGGCAGCAGCAATGATTGGTTTTAACTGGACAGTCGTAGTCGTACTGGGGGCAGCGCTCCCAATTCGGTGGACAGGGATCTTTATAGTAGGTGCAAGTACCACGGGGCCAGTCGCACATTTTGTTACCTAGAAATGAATGCCATTTAATACTAAGAGATTAGCCAACAGCAATAACATGGCTTCATTATACATCAGGTAAAAATACGATCTTATTCTCGAAACTGGAAAGGTTTCATACATGTTTTTGTCGTTGTTATGTTATGTTGTTATGTTATGTTGTTATGTTATGTTGTTATGTTATGTTATGTTGTTATTCTCGAAACTGGGAAGGTTTCATACATGTTTTTGTCGTGTGTAATTCCAATGCGATGTCAGAAGTAGCAAATGTTCATCTTTCAAAATCAGGATGAGTCCTTCACCACACTGTTAGTTGAACGCAAGGTATTCTTTTGAGGCCAGACGTAGAAAGTAATTTCCGATTATTTTGGCAGTTTGTTGATTTTTTTGCAATCTTGACAGCGAAAGGGTGAAACCTTGTACAGAACAAGGGAGAAGTGAGGCAAATGTTGTCACGAGCTAATATTAGTCTCTTCTTTCAACTTACCGTCACTTTTCGGTGGATTCTTGCGGCAGCAGCAGTGATTTGTTGCAAGTTTGCATCCTACATCGTACTGAGGGCAACGCTCCCAGTCTGGTGGACAGGGATCCCTTATGTAAGTGCAGGTGCCACGTGGCCAGTCACATACATTCGGCTGCGGCTTCGGCTTAGGATTTGGATGAGCTTTAAAACAATCACAAATCAGACATTAATTTTAGAATAGAAATAAGCAAAAATAAAAGAAGTTGGTAAAATTGTTGTTTTATACCATGTTATTGTTAGAGTGATTGTATTTGACGTGAAATCAGTAGACGTATATAGAGCAATACAGTACTCACGCCTTAAGTTATTATTCCCTAAATTATGTTACCGTTTGTCTATTTTAGTCAATTTTTTGGATGGGGGTATGCCGCTGGGACTCTGAGACCCTTAACCTATACTAGACCACTTTAGCTGCATTTTGCAACCCTATTCTAGACTAAACACCGAAAAACCCTACCCTATCCTAGACCTATTCCAGACTCGCTATTTTCCAGAAACTCGTTCACTATTACAGTTATTAGTTAACAGAAGTCAGTAAAAATGCCGTACTGCCCGCCGTACCGATTTTTAAATGCCATTTGCCAGTAAACCTTGTCTAGACTAAATTCTTCACGCAACTGAAAATGATACGCGGAAAATGATACCCTATTCTAGACCAAAAATCTCTGATTACTATACCCTATCCCAGACTAAACTGCCTGAAACCATACCCCTTCACAGCGGCACATACCTATGTAATGTAAATCTTTATTTAAACACGGAGAATCATCAGTTAAGTTAATAATTAAAAATTAAAACTTGTACAACTGCTTTACATGATTGCCGTGTGGGAATCCGATATCTCAGATACTTTCTTAATACCCCGTTTAAACTGCCCAATAGAACAAACGCTTTTTAAATCTTGGGGCAAGTTGTTCCACAAACAGGCCCCGCTGTAGCAAAAACTTCGTTTTAGGTAATTAGTATTTGGCTTGGGCAGCGAAAGCTTTCCTCAAGATTTCTTAGGTTATAATCATTAACGTGACGTTGAGTGAAGAGACATTGAAGATAGTATGGGGCAAGTTCATTCAATGTTTTATACCCCTACCCCCCCCCCCCCCCCCCCCCTCGGGCAGCTTCCACACAGTTTCCTTGAAAGGCACTGAAATGATTTAGGAAAACAGTACAAAACCATTCCAAGCCTTTTTCTAACCATTTCTCGTTTGGTGCCACTGAAAAATGTGTACAAAGAATCACTCCCTTTTAGTGACAACTTACGAGGGTTGTTGCGGCAGCAGCAATGATTGGTACTTAGTGGACAGTCGTAGTCGTACTGAGCACAACGATGCCAATTCGGTGGGCAGGGGTCTTTATAGTAGGTGCAAGTACCACGGGGCCAGTCGCACATTTTGTTGCCTAGAAATGGATAACATTTGACACTAAGAGATTAGCCAACAACAACAATAACAACAGCTTCATTTATACATCGGATAAAAATATTACCTAACAAAAGAATATTCCTCTAAATTGGAAAGGTTCCTGATAACTGATACATGTTTTGTCGTGTGCGATTCCAATGTGATGCATAAAACAATTGGAGGTTTGCACATGACGTCATAAAAAACATCCTACAAAGCTGTTTCTAACATGGTAAATGTTTCAGGTGCCAACGATGTTTTGTTTCCGATTTATAAAGGTTTTAACTGTGTCACGCAATTCGTCACGCTATTTCAGAAAAGCCGTGAAAATAAACAAAAATTGAACCAGTTGAAAGTTATTTTTGCATTATAGATGCTTATAAAGCCGATTTAATGGAACTTATAGCGAATACGATTTTTTGTGATTTGATTTTGGTGCAATTAAGACTGAATTTTTTGTCACCATGCTGGGGGCACCAAGATGGCCTCTCCATACAAAATTTGGCCCAGATATGTAGCTTTAAACTCTCTATAATTCCATAAACATTTTGGAATCGAAATCTGTTGTTTTTGACATGACGTATAAAGTAAAAACCCCCAATATATTATTCATCCCGTACCAAATTTATATTATAAGCTATCAGTTAGCTTGTATTATCGCGTTCGAAGAACGCAATTCTAATTTGGTTTGTGTTGGTTGCCCTGTGGTTTACATGCAGTAAAATTTGAGATTTTTTGGTAGACGGTCTTCCAAATGGCCGCCCCTATTGGTTTTTTTAGGGGCTCATTTCCGCCGGAAGTTCCTTCGAACCCGTCTCCATGATCTCCGATTACTGCTAGTTTTATAAATGTTTATCACATCCATCTAAATCGTATCTTTTCTCTAATCGCATCTTTACAATCTTCAAATTGCATCGTTACGCTCGACTGAGGTTTTGACTCATAACGTCAGTCTTTCTGTTTTGCATACAGAATGAGATGTGAAAACGTTTCCGATTCCGCTGTTTTACAAACCGGCCACTGGATCAATAAAATATTGGTACTGGCTAAAATCTTGTATTTGGGCAATTAAATTGTGCGATTTCAAAATGGATGTGATAAAGTGATCATTGAACTGAGTGGAGTGCAATTTTAGTCTGACAAATTGCGCTTGGCTTGGATGCCATCAGATTGAAAATAAACTACTTACTAACTCGCTCTTCTAATTTCCTTTGGTAGGTTTATCGATAGCGAAGGGCCGCAATTTATATAACTAAAGCTACCTAAATTTCCTGCTTCATGTAAATATTGCGTTTGACAAGATACTGAAGATATCTTTGAAGTGGATCGAGATATTGTGTGACTTTCACTCGAGTGTTAAAATGCTTTCAGAGTCAAATGTATTTTATACGTCAATGAAACAAGAGCGTTTTCTCAATCTTAATTAGGGAAGGAAAGGGGGGGGGGATTGAGGTGGGAACTCCCTTATCACCCGGCTGAAACCTGAAGAAACTTCAAAAAAAATAATAATGTATATTAAGTTTATTTGATTTAGGTTTGAATGAATCTGAGCACTCATTTTCTTGCTCGTAAACAATACATCCTTATCTTAGAAACGGAACGACTTAAAAGCGATTACCATTTTACGCCAATTAGGACCCCTCTTCTCCCCCTCCGCCAGTGCTGACCCCCCCCCCCCCCCCCCCTTTCCCCTCCCTCCAACACACACACACACACACACCCAAATTTAAAATTCCTGAATCCGCCCCCTGTAATTTCAATTATAGCGATACATGTTACTATGATCACACAGATTAGGGTACCTTGAAAATATATCTTCCAAAATAGAGGAAATGCACAGAATTTGTCAAAAATCAATCTAGTTCTCAGAGGGTTAACACAAATATAGAAATGCCAGACAATTTGAAATCCTTAGCTTACCCTGCACATGATACAAGGCAATCCCCAAAACAGTCAGCAATAGAAACAGGCGAATCTTTAGAGCCATGGTTGAACTGCAAAAGATATACAAAGGGTTAAGTTTCTGTGTTACTAATAGTGGGCAAAGAAGAAGCGAATAAAAGCACTGTGGAGGTCACGCTTGTTTTCATAACGACTATCGTAAATTATAACACTGTTACATAAAACGACAGAAAATTTTGCAATTAAGAAAGACAGGCTTAAACTAAAAGCTTTGATTTACTCCTCCTAGGAGGTGAAGAAGTACAAAACAGTTCGAATATTTTTAAACTCCGTTAACTTAACTGGGAATTGGGTTCCGCCCACAATTATGCAAACGAGCAAAACTGACCTCGCTCGCTCGCTCGCTCGTTCGCTAATCTTACAAGAGATTCAAATTTAAAATAATAATAATAACAACGATATAATGATAAACAAAAATACTCTAGCCTACAGCAAAATGGCTAAAATAATTTCTAGCCTCCTCGACAGAGAAATCATCCCCTAGCGGACAGTCTTGTCCTGTCGGGCAAAGATGATCCTCCCCTAACAGCTAACCCGCTTCATGTTTACGATTCACTTGGAACAAAGCTACAGTACACGGAAGCTATAACACAACTTACTTCACTTCAACTCCCTGTAGACAGCACGCAACAAGAACTTGAAGACGACTTTAGAGACTCGAAGATGGAAACGACCAGCAGCTAGACGTTTTCGATCTGCGACTGAGGTAGAACTAATGAATGTTGCCTTTTATAGGCAACAGTAACACAAGGCTCGTTTTCTCATTAATCTCGTGACTATTACACAATATCACTTGTCTCCCAGTTTCCCCGATTATTTTCCATTATTAGATCGTGACTGACCGCACAGTCATGTACCATTTCTAGGAAAAGGTTATGGTCTACTCAGATGACCCAAGGGGTGGAATGGGGGGAGGGGAGGAAGAGAGTTACCCCTCGGATGTAATAATGAAAGTGTATACTGTCTGACCATTAAAGACCTATCCTTTATTGTTGTGACCGTTTTCAATACTGTTGTGCATCTCTTTTCTTATCCCTATCACCCATTAAGCCTTTTCCCTTTCAGGAGTACCAACGTTTATTACTGAAAATATACTTTTAATAAAACTATATTTTTGCAAAATATCTAAAAACTACTACACCATAGGAAAATATAAATGCTCAATACCTTTCAGTTGACGGGATAGACTGCTACCAAATGACATTATCCAACAGACTGCAAAAGTGCAGTCATATTTTCTAACTCACAGATTTATCCCGATAGTCAGTGAATACATCATACCTTACTACTTTACATAAAAGGGTACCAGCTTCTTTCCAGCCCTGCGTCCACCCTAACCACCCCTAACCACCCCCTCGCCCCCCCCCCCCCCTCCCCTCCCACTTCCTATTTCAAGGTGTGAACGTCGTGAAAATAATAGCCATTCAATGTCGCATCCATGACTTTGAACAAAGCCATGTAAAATTTCTTTCCGGGAATTCCCAGAACACATTCTCCCAAACAAAAGCATTTTTCCACCCAAGAAACATGAAGACAAAAGGTTTATGTTGATTCTTCGAACAGTCTTATAAGAAGTCTCTTGAGTCTGTTCCAATCAGACATGTTTACGAACGTGTTTTCCCCGACTGAATTAAGTTGATACAGACTGTGAGGGCGACCCCGTAGCTGTCTAATTTGATATATCACTTGAACGATGCCCCTATCCCTAATCCCTATCCCAGCGGGACAAATCTACTGTTTTCTTAGCGAATCACAGACATCGTTTGGACAAGTGCTGGACCACCCCACTGTGACTTTTTGTTTTCTTTAACGTATTAATAACCATATTTGAGCAGTCTTTAATTTCAATAAAAAAAAGGCACCAACTCAGTCGAGTTAATGAGTGAAATGCCCATAGTACTGGGATCCGTTTCAAAGACAATGAAACGACGACACTGTTTTATTGACAAACTACCTTAGACCTTCATATACTCCTTCCGGGGGGTGGGGGAGGGGCATAATTAGGTATGTGCTGCCTCACCTCCCTCGGCCTTCCACTTCTCCTGTCTCTCTGCCGCAGGTTAGTGGGTTAATGCTGCCTCAAAGAGTATGGTTTTTCAGCCACTTTGGTCCATAGAATTTGACTTTTGCGGGTCTGAATATACGTACATATTGCCTCTTGATCAGAAAATGGGTATACTTTAGATTTTGTTAGATTTATGGCCGGTTTGGTTTGAAACCCCCCGGATAATACCACAATCATACCACCGTTGTTTATTTATATTGAACAGGATTTACATAATTGGGAAAAGGCCCTTATTTTAAAGCTCATAAATAGATCGCAATCTGATCTTTTCGTTGCAAGACAATCGACTATAAACCAGTTTCAATTTCATTACTAGATCATGTGAGGTAGTTCTAACTTTCGTGTCTGTATATGAAATTGTTAAGTGTGACCCTTCAAATGAAAACTATTAAGCAGCACTCTCCAGTACTACTGTTTATTTTGCCGCATATTAAAGGTGGTTACACTGAGGCATTGAGTCTGTGGTTAAAATCGTAAAGTGTATACATCTCATTTGAAAGGAACACCGTAAAAAAAGTTGAGTGTGCATTGCTTATTTTTCGCTTAAGATGTTGAGCAATGCGGGTAACTGCACTATGAGCTTAACCATAAGATGGTAGACATAATAGCCGCAACACTTATAATTTGGTGTCTATAATCTGTAGTTAGGTGGAAAACGTGGAGTCCGTAGTGCGGAGTGCAGAGGTGGAAAAATGCGAAGTGTGGAAAATGAGGAGTGTGGTAAACGCAAACATAAAAAGCTTGTATGTGTGTAAAAAATGGTTGGAAGAGAGATATACTGTTTGAATGCTTCGTTATATATAATTAAATTACCAGTCACGGAAAACTGGAGGATTTAGTGACAGAAATTCTTGGCATTTTTAGGAAAATAAAATCATCACGTACAGATTTCATGAGATTTCAACATCCAACTGATCAAGAAAAAGCCGCTTTTAAAATAAAAGAATATTTAAGTCATTTAAAAGAAGCGAGAAAATTAAATTTCATGACCAAAAGACGCCCTGGCATAAGTTTTTTTTTTTTTGTATCTCTTTCAAAGTGGTTTGAAGCTATTTACAACCAGTGTTACAACGCAAGACGAAAAAGTAAAACTCGCTGCAATGGACACAGTAACTAGCTGCAAGAAAAATGATTGGATGAAATAATATAATGCTGTCAGCACCTAATTAGGCCCTGAAAAATGCGCATGCGAACTAACGACAATTCTTTCATTTCACATTTCAGAAGCGTTACACTGTTCCACCGTCCCATCAAGTTAAATCCGCTTACTCGCCCAAGTTGTCATCCGTTCGTTTGAGCCGCTAATCATTACAAAAGAGTTGTAGAGTGATAGGTCTGTCACGGTACGTGGAAATATTTGATGTCGGTATGTTAACCCTCCCAAAGTCAACTAACTATGGAGACATGTAACATAGTTCTAACCAGTTTGAGTGTGTCGACAAAATCCTATGTTGTGACCATTCAAATAAAACCTCTTCGATAGTACTTTTGCATGGCATCATTTGTTTTTCAATGTGTTAAAAATGCAGTTTGGGATTTTTCTTGAATTTTCACATTTGGCGCTCTTGGGAGTTTGAACCCTTAAAAAAGGTTTAACAACAAAAACAAATATCAGCCTGATAATAAAGTTTTAGGGCTTATAATAAGTTTCAAAAGCTTTAACATCCAAATTGAGACTATAAGGGCCTGTTCACATGAAGGTAGGGGACCCCGGGTAGGTGAGGTACCCCATCTACCCGGGGTCAAGAAAAGCTAGCCTTCAATCACGTGCAATATTTAGAGCCCCGGGGCGCTAGGGTGAGGTTTCTAAATGCTATCGCCATGTTGTTTTGGCGGACTTTGGCCGAATATTCAAACTAATTTTTCCTTTGTACAATTTGTATATCCTATTCTATTTTTATATGATGTTATCATATTTACCGTTTATTGACTTAGTTTAGTTTTATCTCCATTCGCTGTTTTAAATTTTAAATTCCTAGCCTGTATCACATGTCAAATTATAACCGTTTCACAATTTGTTTACTATATAAAATATTGTAACGACTTTCCATATCTCCATTAAATCCCCTGAAGAAGGATAGCTTGACTGTCCGAAATATCGGGAAACCTCATTCTCTAGTTGTATATTTTGCCTTCGCTGTTTTCCCTCATTATATATAGGTTTTATTAAAGATAAATGCCCCGATGAACATCACCCCACCCCACCTCCAGCATTCACATGGAGAAAACTCACCCCACCTAGGCGGGTTACCCGGCCCGGCTGACCGGGCAACCCGCCTCGGTGAGGTACCCCACCTCTCATGTGAAAACGATCAAGAAAAAAAGAGAGATTGCATGGAGAGATTGGTAACCCCACCTACCTGTTGTCCCCCACCTCCATGTGAACAGGCCCTACAGGCGCTAGACTCAAGACGAAACCCGGATCGATAGTTTTACTTGGCTGGAGAACAACATCACGTCACGTGATCTATATGCAAGATAGCCGAGGAAGTGAACGCAATATAAAGTTTTTAAGGTATCCCCAAAGTAAAGCCTATTAAACTCGTAAAGGTAACCTAGCTTAAAATGAAAACAAAATCACAAATTTCAATTTTGCGCAATAACAGCTACTCGATCTTTCATTTTCGTTTAGGATTTCATCCAGACAGGTCAAAAAAAAAATGAATGGCAACTTATTTTTTATGACTCGTCTTTTACACTTAACACTTTTGTTTGCTTTGTCCGAGATCTAATTTTAAAAACATCCCTATGAAAGAATAAACGATTCATTTGTTGGCCATCGTCCGCATTTTCTCGGAATAAATGCAAAGTTATTGTTATAGCTTGTTTTGGACTCAAACAACTCCTATTTTTTGTGTGCGTGATTTCCGTCATGTTTAATCGGCTTCTGTGAAACAGAACCTCCCAAGGGATCCAAAGTACAAATGTGCAACAATTCTGTTTTAAAAATATTGTATTTAAAAATTACAGCACCTGACCACAGCAAAATAATATTCCTTAGCTTCGATTTGAAATAAAAGGATTGATACTGCTTGATAGCTTTCATTTACAAACGGTGACTTCGGGGGGGACTCCCTCATAGACATGACAGGGTGCATGTCGTGGGCATTGAGCCGAAAAAATATACCAGAATACGTCATGTGTTGTTTTAGAATTGGTAAAATTGATTTGAGCCTCACCCATCAAACGAGATTCTGGTACACCTTTTAGGGTGTTTTTCAAAAATATCCAACCAGCATCCCCGTCATTTTCATCTGGGAGTCCTAATTCCCCCGAGTGACTCAAGATAGAGACGATAGAGAACCACATTTTTATAAAATCTTATCTTACTATGTTAAACTTTGACCTCCACAAGGAAACGGTTTTAGAAAATCAATAAGTCCGATATTGATTCCATCACTGTTCACCCACCAAAATTGAGAAATCAGTCAGCGTTTTTAATATCAATTTATAATTTTGCAGAATGCAGAGTATGAATTTCATATATTCAAATGTTGGACATGTTTACTTTGGGAGAGGCACCTCGTAGGAGAAAAATTGGATTGTAGCCATCTGCGTATTTATAGTTTCGCTGACGGATACACATTCCAACTGACACAATGACTGATAATGATAGATATTCTCGTGACTTTGCTGCCATTCTTTTTCAGTTAGTTAGATATCTTGTGACCTTTTTTGTTCCAGTTTCTTCACGGTTTCATTTACATAATCATATGATCGTGGCCGGTCAACTCGTGACAGTAAGGGAAATGTCCCGATGTTTAGTTGTTTTTTTTTCCGGAACTTGTTGAAATAGGTCAGTTCTAAAATTACATGCAATTTCTGACTGTTTTCTTGGAAAGATCGGATGTAGTAAGATATACATGTGTATACTTTAACATGATTTCACGTTGTATTTAAGGGCTGTTTTGGCTGTATTCTAAAATGCTTAACGCCGTATTCTAAAATGCTGTTTTGGCCATATTCTAAAATGCTCAATGGCTCATGTTTGTCAAATAGGGAAACTTGAAAACCGTGAACTCTAGAATCCGTTTCTTCTGGTTTCCTCGAAGACCTAATAAGTAAAGCCATGTCTGTCAACTGAACATTTGTCCCTCTTTAAGTGGACGGAAGGGAAAATATCATACAATATCGAGCTTATAAAGTTAGAAAGCAACTCCGATCTGCTCGGATACACTTTCTCAGAGGCCGGGCCATTACTTCAGACGCTGGACCTTCAAGTAAGGTCTTTTTACCACTTCCCATTATAGAAAGGCGTTACACAATTCTGGGCGAATTCAGACAACTTGACCCGTACAAATAAATTGCATTATTTATATTGTAAACAGACAAAGAAACAGCTCAAACATTATGCACTATTTTCTAAGAAAAACTGACGTTTTTTTTAAACATTCAGTCAATTCCAAGAAGGCTTTCCAATTTATACATCACATTTCCGCAACATTCGGAAAACATGCTTTGCACTAACTGAGTCCAAGGCTGAATTTATGTACGCTAAAACTCTAAGACATTATTCTTGGGGAATCATCGATATACAATATTTTAACCCGGAAGTGAGGTACCTTACTGAATTTGAGTCATGGCCACCACCTCGTGAGTCACGATGTGCGTTATATAAAACAGCAAAAAAAAAATCCCTTTTGGAAAAGGTCCCTAACCGCGACTTATAATGTGTACTGTTTCTTGCTGTTTTTAGTATAAAATCTCACGTTTGAATGGACACGGTGTCCCGACTGCCTGATATGTCGTGTTTTCTTTAGAATGACAGATAGCTCTCTGCCCCCTGAGCTTGCTCAAGCTTGCTTTATTATCTTGAAATAGAAGAAATAATTATCAAAAGTGATGAAAGCAAAGGATTATAAACTAAATTGACAAATAACGTCTAAATACTCAAATTTCTGTCAGTACGGCAATTTTGATTTCTTAACATTTCCTGATCCAAATTTGACGACTGACTGTTATCCACTTCTATCTTTGCACTGTCCCCAAACTACTTGGTCTGTTTTGCTTTTTAGATATTGTTTATCCAATTTAGTTGTATATTTGGTGGCAAATTTCCAAGAAGTTGAAGCATAGCACGTGTGGTTCGTGCTGAAAACAAAACAAATTGGAAAGATCAGGCTTACATCAAGCACCACCCAAACCTGCACTTTAAAGAGTATTATGGTATTTTTCATAGCTTCTGGGGTGGGGAATTGCTTTGTCGATACTTTGCAAACTAAAATTTGGGTTTAAAAAGAAATTTAAACTTGAAGGGAAAGTGTCCTGGCTGATATATCGTGTTTTCACGAGTATTTTTGGCCAGAAGCTTGCTTAAGCTGGCGTTATTAATATCTTGAAAAAGGACTAACAAAAAAATTGCTATACAAGTAATGAAAGCAAAGCAACAAACTCAACCCGCCTGTCACGAAATCAAATTTGATGGAGTGTAATCCACTTCGGTCATCCTGCCTGTTTTGCTCTGTAGAATCTTTATGTATTTCCCATGGGCATACGTATCATTGCTATGCTTGGCATTCACAGTTTTTTCCTATTTATACCACTCCTTGATTCGTGTTATTGATGGTTTGCAATCACGTGACCTTCAGTCCTGTGGGACTCAAATGACAAAGGCCATGGCGGCCATGTTGGTGCCAGAACAAAAGAAGTTCATCAAAATTCTTTTGTAGGTGTCCTCCAACATGGCCGCCGTGACGTCATGTGCAAACCAAGAAAAGCCATCCAACAACTTTGCTCGGGGTAACTTTTTGCTTATTATGTACCGCTATAAACAGTTTTCGATCATTCTAGTTGTTATTTTCAACCTTTAAACTCCATAGATTAAGGTGGTTCTGCATTGGTTTGGAGAATACGTTTCCAGTTTTTTCTCCGAATTAGGAGTTTTTCCACTGGTTTTTCGCATCCGGCTTAATCGCCGCTATAACGTTACGCAGACAGACATTGTAAGAGTTATTCTTTTACTGTGAATTAAATGGCTGGTCCAGATGGCCTGGTCGGCTCCCTCCAATTGTCTCTAGTGTTTACATGGGAAATGTGTTCTATTCGGCTGAGCGCAACGATAGAGAATAGAATTATCCAATTTAATTTAGTTGTTTATTTGGCGGTACTTAGCAATATAAGATGGAAATTAGTAATCTCGTACCCAGATCTCATCCGTGCTTCTTCTGTTCTGAAATGTGACCGTGGAAGATCTGAGTACGAAATTTGGAAATTAGGAAAGTGTTACCCTTAATGCGAGTGAAAAGATAACATCCGCGTCTTAAAAATATAAATTCTATATAATAGGTTGAATCACCCTGTTTGGATGGTATGTTGAAGCCACAAATGTAACAGTTAACCACAAATGCAATAAAGCAAATGTAATAAGGGTTGACCACAAATGTAATAAAGCCCTCAAATGTAATTCGAATTGACCACAAATATAATAATGGATTTTACCGTGCGTTCTTCAGTTTGCACAACAGGGTTACCAGCCCTAAGTTACGAGGACCAGGATTTCGCCAGTCATGCGTATCTTTCTCGGACAATCAAACTTGGACAAACTGAAGTTGTCTACTGATGTAGTGTGTTGGACGTCATCTGTCATTCACGTGACCAAACCTGAAGTTGCTATTATCTCAACTAAACATTTTCTGGTACGGAACCAAGGCCCAGTTATAAAATGTAAACGAAGTAATGTTCGGAGTGAATAAGCTGTCAAGTTAAAAGAAACGTTTATTCACATTTCACAACATGAACGAACGTAAGCAATTATTTATCCTAGCCTCTTGTCATTTCGTAAAGACTTTTGTTCTTGGGCCATGGTAGCTTGATAATAAGTTCAATATGTTTATCACCGCGATTTGTGTTTTATTTCTTGTCATTTATAATAAGTTCAATATGTTTATCACCGCGGTTTGTGTTCTATTTCTTGTCATTTCATTTCAGTTTACTTAGGTCTAAGCGGTATACCACGCCATCGGCCACATCAACTAATCAACATCAACCCGGAAATAGGTAGTTACATCACCTTGCCACTAAACTTTGACAGAACTGTCTCTGGCGTAAAAAGAACATCACGTGACTTACACTCATAGCGGAGCTCTCGCCGGGCCGAAGGCCCGGCTGCGCAGCTCCATACTCATAGAACCGATGCCCGCATTTTTCATGGTCATGGCTAGCGGAATGTTTCGCGGGCGCGTGTGTGTGGCGCCCGAACGCGCCCGCCCCCCGTGTTGGGCAATTTTGAAACCAAAGCGAGGCTGTGTTTTTCGCGAGGCTACATGGCCAATGTGACGTGAGCTCGGTAAACACGTCAGTTGGAGCTGTGACCGTTTAAAACTATTTCCCTGCATTTTTTCGCGGTTTGCTACTCAAGACAGGTTTCACATTTTTCAAACAGTGGTCAAAACCGCATTTGAGGCTGCGTAACTCTGCAAATCAAGCGTTTTTGGAGGAATATAGAGCTAAGTGCTTATTTTTAAACCTGATTTCGTTTTAAATTGAAGCTAGTAGCTCGTCGAAGCATTTGTTTACAACTAAACTCTTTTGAGTTTAATTATTGTGCTTCCGACCTTTTCGCCTTAGTTTAAAAGCTTAATATCATTAGTTTACTGTTCTATATTGTGCAATTTTTTAGGTTATATGTTGGCTACACAGCCGTCAGCTCGGTAAACACTTTAAAAGTTGGATCTTTCGCAGTGTTTAGCGGAGCAGTAAAGTCGTTATTTCCCTGCATTTTTTCGTGGTTTGCTACTCAAGACAGGGATAATTAATTAATTAAGGGATACTCAGAAGCCGCTTCAGTAGGAAAAGGAAGAACTTTCAGGGATAAAATCTTGCTTCGAGGAACCCTCATACGTTTTTATCAATGCAGGAGCAATGCGGGAAGATGTCTTGTTTTTATTACGGATTTCAGATTTCAGAACCGAAGAAGCGGAGTTTTAACGAATTTCCAAGCGGTCCAGTGACTTAAAGGTAAAATAAATCACATTTTTCGATGGGAATTTATGTTGATATCAATTTTTGATTGACTTTTCCTTTGTGTCCTCTTAAATTTTGGAGACATGTTTATGAAACGTGCTCAAATTAAGTCGTGTTTGTTATCTTGAATTTCATCGAGGACAGCTCTGCCTTGATGCGCTATTAATGGTATACGTGTTTTTAAACATAAACTAATGGAGATTTGAATAACATTTTTCGAAAGAAGATTGTGTTGTCCATTTTTATGTGTTTCTTCAGTCATTACATAGATTGAAAAGCGATTTTATGTAAACAAAATCTGTCAGGCTTCACTCGTGTCGCCTTATGCAAATATGTTTGTGTATTTTTGCAATTTTGATTTCCAAATCAGTTTCTCGGGCAATTTTTGACAAACACAAACTGTATTTTATTCGGATAGTAGTCGTACTAGTTATTCTGGACAGAGAAAAGTTGTTTTTGTGAACTTTGTACTGTGCAGACTGTCGGGTAATACTGTTTTTTGAGAATTGCTAAAATTGAAAAATAGCCCGGTCGTCAATCTTAATCCTTTCACCTTAGTTAAGTTTCACCTTAGTTAAGCTTGTTCCTTTTCTCCAGCTCATTTCGATTTTTACCGTAATTTGTACTTGCAAGAACCTGTTAATTTAACATTCCAAACCGAATTTTTGAACAAACTTGAAAACAGTGAGAACGAAATTTTATCCTGCGAAGGATTTTTATCTTTGGCTGAAATAATACCCACGCAATGCGTGGACTTTCTTCAGGGAAAACCCCCGGTTCAGACGGATTACCTCAAGAATTTTACGCTAAATTCTGGGATCTTTTGGGCCCTATATTGTTCGAAATTATAAATTTAGTTTGGAAAATAATTCTCTCAGTGATTCAATGGAAGGAAGCGTGACTAGATTACTTTACAAGAAAGATGATAACAAAAACCTCAAAAATTGGTGGCCCGGCCATTTCGCTACTCAATGTTGATTACAAAATTTGTTCAAAAGCTCTAACAGACTTTCAAAAGTGTTACCCTCGATTATTTCAAGAAGATCAAACTTGTTCCGTCCCAGGTAGAACGATTTTTGAGAATTTATTTCTCTTGTGTGACACTCTAGATTATATAAATATTACCAAGTATCTCGCTGAATATTGATCAAGAGAAAGCCTTTGACAGGGTAGAAAAACATTGGTAAACTTTTTACCAATGTTTTAAGTCGTTTTGGATTTTGCACTAATTTCCAGCGTCGATTTCTACATTATACTGTCAAGCAAATATGAAAATTATAGTTAATGGTTTTTTGACTAAAGAAATTCCACTCGAGTGGGGGGTGAGGCAGGGAGATCCCCGGTCTCCACTTTTGTACGTTTTATGCGCAGACGTTTTGGCTACCAGTATAAGAAAGGATGATACTATTGAAGGTTTTCTCCTTCCAGAAGCCTGAGGAAAGCGTTTTAAAATTCACCAATGAATGCGGATGACTCCACATGTTTTATAAACGATATTTTTTTCTCAGCTAGACAAATTGTTTACCTTACTTTACAAATACCAGACAGGTACAGGGACTAAATTAAATGTGGCAAAGAGTACAGAAGCCATGAAGTTAGGAGCTTGGTGCTCACGTCCGGACACTCCTTATGGCCTGACATGGGTGTCAAGAATGCGAATCTTGGGTGTCTGGTTTAGCAATGGTACTGCAAATGTGGAACCAGATAACTGGTTACCACGCCTTTCCAAGCTGGTTTAAAATTTGAACCTGTGGAAGGGTGTGGGGTGTTTTCACTCCCACCCTATCGGCACTACTCAATACTAGGTTTTTAGTCAATGTTAAGACTATTTTCTTTTACCTAATGGACTTCTGCTGACGACGAGAATGACATGCGAGCACTCTTTTTCATTAAGACCATACTTTATGGTATATGGGTTTTTCGAAACAAAGCAACTTTTCACAATGGCACCGAGAACTCTCGGGCCACTGTAAGGGTGTAAGGGACATAAGGAATGACATCACAACATAGTTGCAAATTGACCGGTGGGGGGGTACTTTGCACATTTTTGGGCGGGGGTGTGCCGCTGGGACTCTGAGACCCTTAACCTATACTATACCATTTTAGCTGCATTTTGCAACCCTATTCTAGACTAAACACCGAAAAATCCTATCCTATCCTAGACCTTTTCTAGACTCGCTATTTTGCAGAAACTCATTCACTATCACAGTCTAGGATACCAGGGGTCAGTAAAAATGTCGTACAGCACACCTTACCCATTATTAAATGCCATTTGCCAGTAAACCTCGTCTAGTGTCTCTAGTCTAAATTCTTCATGCAACTGATCAGTTTTGCGGAAAATGATACCCTATTCTAGACCAAAAATCTCTGATTACTATACCCTATCCCAGACTAAACTGCCTGAAAACCATACCCTTCACAGCGGCACATACCTATATAGCTCATATATGGGAGTACCCCCCCCCCCCCCCCCCCCCCCACCACCGCGAACAGAAATTTTCTGCTTTGTGGTGTCATCCGAATATTTGTGGAATACAACAGTCAAAGCTTGTGACTAATAATTTAGGTACTGGCAACTCATCATTCATTACCAGAAATGACTAAAGTAATCATGTGCAAACCAGAAAAGACTTTCAAGTGGACCAAACGACCGGAAATGAATTTTATAAATAATCCCTTATGGACTAGACTTTCAAGTGATTGTAAACCGGAACTGACCTTGTATTATTGTAACCGGAAATGACTAGCTTTAACTCAGGATGCCTTGTAACCGGAAATGACTAGCGTCTCAGGATAATATTGTAAACTTTAGGGATTTGTTATTGATAAATAAAACATTTTAAAAGAAAAAAAAAACTTTTGTTGTGTTTAGCGGAGAAAACGGTTTGCAAAATCATTTTTCCTGCTTTTTTTCGCGGTTTGCTACTCAAGAGAGGTTTCACATTTCTCAAACAGTGTGCTTTTGTGGAATTTGTGCAGTCTAAATGTAATGTGCAGACGGTCGCGTAATAAGCTTACTGTTTTTGAGAATTGCTAAAATTGAAAAATAGCCTGGTCGTCAATCGTAATTCTAATTTTTCTTGTGCTTCCGACCTTTCACCTAAGTTAAGCTTATCAACAGCGTTTCTGTTCAGAGAGCTCCGCTGTTAGGCTAAGCCTATCTATATATATTATGATTATATCGGTCACGTGTTCAATCTCGAAGTAGATTAACAACTACAATACTGAACAGCGCCTCGCAACCAGACTTTGTAAAATTTTGTCAAATAAACTGCGTACTATTTTGTCCTGACTACTCTACCATTTCAGAGGCAAATAAAATCTCCGTAACATCACCCAGTAGCAGTATCTCTATATCAAACAGTATAAACTACACGTATAGACAGGATACCGGTGTACAACAGGTTTCGTAACAATCAACTCACAGAGAATCAACTTAGTGCGACCGAAGGGCATGCCACTTAAAAGTAATTTATATCAAGTTCAAAGTTTAATTGTTCAAATCGCCCTTCTTTAGGTAAAAGCATGCGTACACAAATGATACGAGTCCCACATATGGTAATGCATGCAATCAGAAGCTTGAACTAACAAGTTCAACAGCAAACATGGTATTCCTACAACAAAATATTTCAGCGTCTTCGTCAACGATAGCCGGCCCAAATTTAATATAAACTTTTGATTCAAACAACATACAGTACTAGTCTGAGGCAGTGAGCATTACTACTCTGAGGCAGTGAGCATTAAGACAGGTGCATGAGCTTGTCAAGTGCGCCAGGCAATACCGATTATCTCAAACCAGCCAAGCGGTGCTGGATTAAGTTTAAGCCATGCCACATGCCACTTTGGGGAATAAACAATTTCCTTAAGGCGAATCAGAGAAGGGCTTTATTACATTTGTTGTCAATCCTTATTACATTTGAGGGCTTTATTACATTTGTTGTCAATCCTTATTACATTTGAGGGCTTTATTACATTTGTGGTCAATTATTACATTTGTGGCTTCAACATGGTATTACAGTCTTACTAAGAAATTTCTATATTTTCTTCAGCAAACAAACTATGTGACTGAGGACGCGGCACATGCACATATCACAAGGATCCCTGCCCACCAAACTGGGAGCGCTGCTCTCAGTATGATAGCGATTGTCCAGTTGCAACCAGCCACTGCTGCTGCCACAACAAACCAGGTAGGTTATCACCAAGATGACACGTGCTTTGATTGATTACGTGAAGATCCAAAAGAGAGTCGAGAGCCAGAATAGAATCATGTACAATCCAAATTTATCTCCCTTAAAGGAGCAGTGACAACAATTTTAGCATCAGTTCATTCAATTCAAAAGTTCATTCATATCGCCTTCTTGATGTTCGAAGCCAATTTTACACGAGTAAAGGAATACTTTCCAATAATTTTAGCACAGGTTTGACCAAACCAAAAAGAGGGCAAATCTTCATGATATAGCTCATTAAAAATACTAATTAATCGATAATCAAACTGCAAGAGCAAGCTGCTCATTAGCTAATTCGCTGTGGGTTCTACCTGTCACAGATCGTAAAGAGGTAGAATCACCTTGCACAGCTGTAACAGACACCACCACAGGAAGACACTGCTCAATAGCAATCCACAGACTCTGAAGTTAGATCCAACTTGTACAGCGTAATGAACAGTACCACAGGAAGGCACTTCTCAGTAGTTTCTATGTCAAAGGTCACACTATAGGAATTTATCCACAGACTCAAGAGTCAGTAGAACCATCTTGTACAGCATTATAAACAGTACCACGAGAAGGCACTGTTCAGTAGCTTTCATATCAATGGTGCCGCTGCTATGACCTGTAAAGAAGGACGTAAGAAACCGAAGGGGGTAGGGATGGGGTTGGATGGGGGTGGAGGGTGGGAGGTGGCTGTAACATGGAACTGACGGGGCTGATCTTCGTACCTTTTAGGGGTTAAAATTCATGGTTCGGTACCATCCCCCCCGGGGGGGAGGGTGAAGAGGGCGGGAAGAAGTTAACATGTATATAGGTAACCTTTCAGTTAATTTTACACCGTTAATTTTTCAAACCGAGGCCATATGAAAAACCATTTTAATGGATATAAGTTCTATTTGTGTGTGAAACAAAACTCATATCTGTATTAATGGTTTTGCACTTGACCTTGGTTTGAAAAGGAGGCTAAGAGCAACTCGGAAATGGGCTATTGAATTTACCGAGAATAAATTTTCCGCATTAAATAATTAAATCAATACTGACCTGTTAAACAATAACTTCTCGCCCTCCAAAAAAGAAAGAGTTAAATATTGTCTTCTCTTACACCAGAAGGGTATAGCTGCGCAACATTATATATCTTTAAATGCAACAATCCATGAAAATATCTCTTGAAAACTGTTAGTGTTACTTTAACGGGTCACTATATAGGGCTTTATTTTCCTTATGCTTTAAAGGCTTTTTGTATGTGCTAGTGCTTACAAAAAAGTTAAAGATCGTTTTGTAGTAATGGGAAAAGCAGAAACTTTTTTTTCTCAGTCTTGATGCTTTGGTACATGTAGAAAGTGAGATATACAATACCGCAATTTTGAGCTCTAGGCTAGCCTGTTCTAGGCATTAAGATTACAGTGTACCTTCAGATCGAAAATTTATTGAAAATTTTTTTTTGGCGTCAAATAAAGTTTACAGAATGAACTTTCATCCAAAATAAAAATTATCGAAAAATAGTGAAAATTGACGGAGAAATGACAGTATAACTTTTGTGGGCGGAGTTTGTTTATGAAGCGATATGTTTTTTTAAGCGCTGTTTTCTCAAAGTTAATTTTCCGCTTGTTGGGGACACTTTAAAGAGCTACAACTCAAAGGGAATTTGTTCGATTTTCCTCAAATTTGGACAGAAGCCAGGCTAACATATAATTAACAAAAAAGTGTCGGTGAATTTCTTATTTCCGAAAACTTTTTCGTCAAGAGCCATTTCCGTGCGATCATTCCAATTTTTTTCTCCCTTTTTCGAAAATATTCTGTAACTTTTCACTGCAATTGAATAATTATGGGAAATCGCCGACACGTTTTTTTAGCGCTTCGTGTCCGGAAATCCGAGAACAAATCAAATTAGTAAAATACAATAATCGCTTTGAGTTATAGCGTTTTAAAGCTGATTCGGACGTTTGAATTTAGACGTCGTAAAAAATTTGACAATTCATTTTATTACCAAATGGTTTCCATATTTAGATAGCCAGCTCTATAAGCTTTAATTGGATACCTGGGTTTAGGTATATTAAGTGTAATCTTAAGACGCTAGAGCTGTTATACTGGAAACACCCCCGAAGGTACACTGTAACCTTAAGATTGTGGGGCCGGCGATCAGCTAAAACCCGCCCTCGAACGAGCGGGGAAAACGCATAGGATGGCAAATTTATATATCATAATTCGCAAAGCTTAAGTACATCACTGCGAATATGTAAAAATAAAAAGCAAAACAAGATAAATGAAAATGAAAAATAAACAAACACATTGGCAGTCATTAACTTATCTGTACATCTCAACTAGTGCAGATTTAAATGCACTAAGTGTCGGCATCTCGATTATATGGTCTGGCAGCATGTTCCACTCCTTAATAGTTCTCTCAAATTCTACTGTGCCGGGAGAAACTCGAAGTAGTAGAAGGAAGGGGTGCGGGGTTCGGGTTGTGTGTGTAGGGGGGAGGGGGGAAGGGATATTCTTCAGTATTCTTGGTTTGTAGAGGTATTGGCTGCAGCTTATGAAAAAAATACGACCCTTACTCTAATTTCAGACCATGGCTGCATTTAATTGGCTGTGTCCCAAATAGGAATAACGTAATCAAAAATATTGTTGAGATATCACATTTTAAGATCCACCTAGCCAAGCAAAATGAGGAGATCTACGGCGTTAGTATATATATTTTTTACAAACCTCCTTGATTGTCTTGCATTTTTATATTTCTTCGAGGAAACAATAGCATAAATTTCCCAGCGAAGAAACAAAAGCAAAGTGGATCCAGCCCATCTTAGCGCTCTATTATAAACCTTTCAATTTCTGCCATTTTGTCTCCATTACCCATGATCCAAAATTATGCTTGAAAGGGCTTATTGGGAAATAGAAACTTTTTACCTTCAGCGTGATATACGTTGTCAGTATAGCGAAAGAAAAGAAGAAATCCTCACATATACAGCACCGGGGGAGGGGGGGTACTCCCTATAATGGGCTATACGGGGATGCTCCGCCTGAAAGGGGTACCTTTTTGAGGCTGGAGGTATATGAAAGGGTCGGGATTTCACGAGTTGAAGTATGTGAAAGGTTAGGGATTTCACGAAGAGTAGGAAAGGGTAGCGAAAACACGAGTTGAAGTATAAAAAAGGCAGGAAAAACTGCCATTTAAGTATTATAAAAAGCGTCTTTTAAAATATATCAAACAGACGCACGTAAAGGCTATATGAAAGGGGTAGCATTTTCAATGAAAGGTATATGAAAGGGGTAGCATTTTCAATGAAAGGTATATGAAAGGGGTACCTTTTCTGTCAAAAACGGTATATCAAAGGGTAAGGGTTTGGACCTCGGGGCGGAGCATCCCCGTACAAAACTTTGTTGAGTACCCCCCTCCCCCCCCCCCCCCCCCCCCGGGATACAGCATACAGGTCTCGAACCTGAGACCTGCAGAAAAGCAGTGGGTTTCAAAGTGTGGGATACAAAAATATATACTCTATGTCTTCTTATTTCTGCTATGCGTGTGAAGAATCGATTGATACTAAGTAAACCTGCTATAATGTTTCCCTGAGGATAGAGTAATAATACAAAGAGGAAAGTGTTTTTTATCTTTCTTTGGCGAGCTCATGCAATTCCGGAAAAAGGTTATCACTGACTTAGCTAGCCAAGAAAATAAATTGAGCCTTGAATGCTAATTTTTAAATTAGCATTCATGTTGTTTGCGGTAGATGTTGTCAGAGCGATTCCCTGCAGGTCACATTACACAATAAATCTTATTTTGAGCTTGGGCTACCGTGTCATCATCTTTCCGAAAATTTATAAAGTAATCGTAAAGCTACTACAGTGGAACCCCATTAATACGACCACCTTTGGTCGTATTAACGGTGTACTACATTCTACTAAATGTGTACCTTTAATTCCGCTACAGTTAATTAGCAACCTTACAACTGCAGTTGAATGCAACTGAACAATGTAACAGTAAACGTAACCGAGCAATGACTCGAGAAAAAACACTGACTTCTTTCAGTGCCTTGTTATGAAAGGAAAGGGCTTCTAGTGAAATGTCTCGAAAAACTATTTTCTATATTGTAGCTTACAACACTTCCCAATTATTACAAAGTTCAAACGGTTTTAAAAAAGTCTGTGAACTTCGCCTGGCTTCGCCTTTGCTTAAGCCAATCACATTCTACATTAGCAATAACTTTTGCGAGATCATTTGCAGTTTTCAGATTGCCTTTTGCCTCTAGAAAATGCAAAACGTCTTGCAAGCCATATTTCGCCTCCTGATATGAAGCCATTTTGGGCGCATTTGCCGGAGGTTCGTCCAGCAACCTAGCTCACCAGGCATTTTGACTGGTCGTATTAACGGGGTAATCTCACAAAGAAAATAACGACTGAGGACTCCAAAAGGTGGTCGTTGGTCGTAATAACGGGGTGGTCGGATTAACGGAGTTTTCAGATAAGAAAATGAGTAAGCTTTTGTTCGGGCCAGAAAAAAGTTGTCGTAATAACGGGGTGGTCGTATTAACGGGGTGGTCGTATGGCGGGGTTCCACTGTACCGACGTCAAGCTAAAATTAAACCAGATGTCGGTCATGGACAGCGATTCCTGTGATTTTAAAACAACCTATTGTAGCCATGAAAGAACTCCCAAGAGTGAAGTCATGTACATCGAGTGTACTATTTTGGCATGACGCGATCAGCGCTGCAAGAGTCGCACGGTACAGTTGATATGTCTAGGTGTCCCTGCGGAATTTGCTTTCCATGTTAAACAAGTCCGAAGTTTCAAAATCACCAACAACCGATCCTCACATAACACACCTGTCCTATAACACACCTCCTCGTGTTTAAAAACTTGTACAGCTACAATGCAACTATTACGTCAAGCTAGAAATATACCAGATATCTCAAACTGTCCTAGTTGCGTCACCTTCTCGTGCTCTGTTTTCCTTCCTGTTCCTACGCAATTACATCAAGCTATAGTACCTGCGACATATCCCATTCTTAATACGAAGCTAGTCTCTTGGGATGTACGTACTTGTGCCGAAGAGTAACGGAAAAACACGAGAATTTACCGAGGTCGATTACTGAGTCCCAAAAATTTCCAAAATCATACCCCTCAATAACTAAGAGCTATCAGGTTACCTGATACCCCTCGTTAAAAACCAGTTGACTGACAAATAGTTCTTGTCATATTTTTTCGGCTCAATACCCTAAAAGGTACCGCGATAATTCTAATGGTGTTAATTTTAGATTTTAGCACCCTAAGCGGTACCAATCTACAAATTTTGACCCCTAAAAAGAACGACAAGCACCCCAGGCATTTACAAGACAAGAACATCGAACGTGTAACAGATTACCACGCCACCCAGTGACTGCCTGGACTAAACATGGCTATGTCTGCATCTTTCTCCCGAGGCCTGAAAGTCATAACCATTTTCATGGACGTCAGGGAAATTATTTCCAAGAAAAAAAAAACAAACGAACTATAAATCTATCCTGCTAAAACCGGCAAATTTTTTGCTGGGTAGTTGCTTCCAGGTAGAACTGTGGAATATTTTTTAAAAAATATTTTTTTATTTAAATTGCAAATGCATAGATTAATTAACATTATATTATTCATTTTTTTCTTCACACCTTCACCGCCACGAAAGTCGCCGAAGGTTGAAGGAGTTGTATTCATCTTGACAGATAATTCTAGATTGTAAACCAAACTTTAATAACTTTAATGTTGTTCGAGATGAGGAACATAATCAGCTGCCCCAGCATGCAGACCACAACATTTTCTGAAGCGAAGATCTATTTTATCAACACGTGGATGAATGACGATAACTTTGAAACCGCCTTCGACAACCGTAGTACGTGCAGGTAAGAGAAACATTAGTATATTGTTCATAGTTCCTTGCAGCATTTATTGAGGATTGTTTTCGAATGGTTCAGTTTCCAGTCAACGATATTAAAACTCCACTCTGTTGACCCTCTGTTGGTCTGCGAAAAAAATTTCAGCGGCCATATTTAACAATTGCATCTTAATCAATTATGCATCACTGATATAACGGATGTCTATGCTGTCTATGGTTTGAGTTACACACAGAATGATGCGATATAGCAATTCTTTTCTGGTCAATTTCTGCTGGCAGTTTTTCTTTTTTCCTGCGGGGGGAGAAGAAGGCGTTTCAAACATCCAATAATCATCCCCATCATCCTCACTTTGTAACACCTCTTCTACAAGAACAAGGCAAACAAATATGAGAGATAGTTCTTTGTAACACGATTCTAGTTTACCCGTTTTTGTAGTGCAAAAAGAAATGTGTTAGTTTTAAAGGAAAGCAATTTTATTCAGTAATAATAAGTGTTTCTTACCAAGAGGCAATTCTTCGTCTGAACTGGAACTGAACATCCGGCACATGTTATCTTCCATTTTAAAATTCCAAATTCCAACTTTAAAGAACGCATACAAGCTAGTGATCAGAAAGCACACTGCAGCGCTTTTATATCCAATTTTGTTTGCATATAACGTACATCGTATATGTTGTGGTGCAATTTTGTCCTTGGTGCAAATTTTATTTTCCTTTGTTTAAAACTCATTATCATACATTATCATTCATTTCCATACCCAAACACAAAGGAAAATAAAATTTGCACCAAAGACAAAATTGCACCACAACATATAAGTGCAAAGCTATCATTGGGCGAGGCTTACACAGACACCCAGTTACCCAGCCTATTATAAAGAACCTTTTGACTCAAAGGACTTGTCTGAAATCCTGAAAATGTTTTTGACAAATTCACAACCTTATAGGACAGAAATAGTGGTGCGTCCACTGCATCCGCTGTACATGTATCAGCATTAAAGTGGTGCTGTTTTTATCGTTTGACGCTGATCAGTTCCAGCAAATGTACAGTAAAACAGTCAGTCACTTATTCCATCTGTTAGCCCACCCATTTATCAGCCAATTGATTGATCAGTCAGTCAATAAATCAATAAATAAATTTTATTGTTAAGGCAGTCAATCAGACCTTCATCCAGTCATCCAGCATGAGCCAGTAAATCAGTCAGTCAGTCCGTTAGTCAATTGGTAAGTAAGACCTAACCCTGCCAGCCAGTTTGAGCTAGTCAAAAAGCCAATCAATCAGTCAGTCAATCCATCAGTTAATCTGTCAATCAGCCAGGAAGTCACTCAATCAGCCAATTATAGTCAGCCAATCAGCCAATCAGCCAATCAGTCAATCAGTGAGTATGTCAATCAGTCAATAATTCAGCCATTCAATCACTGAGTCATTCTGTCAATCTGTCATTAGGTAAGTCAGTTAGTCAGTCAGCCAGTCATTCTGTCAGTCGGACAATCCACAATTATTAGTTCATAATGTTGCCTGTTAAGCAGCCAGTCAATCAGTGGATCAATAGGTCACTGCATTATTTCACCAATCGATCAGTCAGTCCATCAATCAATCAATCAATCAATCACACCACCAATCAGTTAATCAGCTAGTCATTCAGTCAACCTGTCAGTTGGTCAAGTGAATGATGAACTGATCAAAAAAATATATAAATCAATCACTGCAGGGAAGAATGCATATTTGTGCTGGATTAATCATGCATAACAGAACTTGGCTAATAATAATAATAATAATAATATTTATCCAGGGAGCCCACTCGCCATGGCAGTTTTCAGTGGGGCCCTGCAAATTATAAATTTTTAAATTGTTAAAAAAGAAAATAGTTAAAAATAGTTTTAAAATAGTAAAAAAAAGATTGTAAAATAGCTTAAAAAAGTTTAAAAATGGAAAGGTTATTTGCAAACTTTTAAGCTTTGCTTTAAATAAGGACAGTGAATGGGTATTTTTTTTATATGTAACTGTGGCACTGCCAAACAAAGTAATGCTAATCCATGATAAAATGTTTATGCTTATTTTAAGCCAAGAAGAAGAGTGAGTTTCTCAAAATTGAATTCAAACTTCATACTTTGCAGATTAGCTTAAACATACTTTGAACAAGCAGGCCCAGTACTGTTTACTTGGTTCACCCAAGAGCTGGATTACAGCACTTACTGTATCAAAGATAATCTCTAAATCCTGACTGCTGAAGTCTTGATCCAGTCTGTTTATGGTATCTGATCTAGAAACAAAATTGAATCTTCATCAGTCACAAGTTCAGAATCACTATACATTTATCCCACCCTGATTTGTTTTCAATCATTATAAAATTGTTCCTTCAGGAAGACTATGCATGTATTCTTTGTTTATTGAAACACTAATTATTTCTCTCTTAATAAACACTTGAAAGTGTGTATTAGTTTGTTTTTAATGAATGTTTTTAAAAGACAAAAAAGAAAACATTATCATTGAGCAGAGGAGGATTTTTGCATTGAGCATCAGAGGACCTCTTTCCCATGTTCCCATAATTTAGGGCGTAGCCTCAGGAGTGAGATTGGTTTGTGGGTGGTGGGGAGGGGAAGGTACATTTGGATTTGTAGGAGACTGGGAAGTGGAAGGAGAACAAAGCCAAAATTTTTAAAAAAAGTAATTTATAAAATACCAACATGATAGAACTAACCCCCCCAAAAACAAATAAATAAACAGACCCAAAACTGACTCTCCCATGTTTGATCTACAATAATGGCAAGCTTAACTGATTTGCTTAATAGCATGAACCTTTGTGGAGTAAAATCCACCATTTTGATGATGGGTCAAACAGGTCACTAAATACATCTACAGTGTGTTTGTATGAAAGAAAACGTAATTCCAAAATTGCAACCCCCAGTCACTTACAAATCTAACTACCTTACCTTCCATGGGCTAAACCTGTAGCAAGTTACTTGTAATCTTAACTTAACCCATCTTTCAACAAACATCCTGTTATCACAGACAAGCCTTAAAGTCTCAATAAACAAGATCTACTGAAATAAATCTATCTTACTATAAATTACACTCTATTTTAGTATACAGGATATACTTCGGATATCGGGCATTTTGACCACTCCACAGATGGAAAATGGCCCGTAACTCACAACGCTGCCCGTTTTCTGATCCAAAGTGATTCCAGACTTTTAGTTTAGTTAGTTTGTTTTACATGTTATTTCTCTAAAATGATGGAAAAACCAGCATAAAAAATTATGAACGATGTTTTGCAGTTAATTTGTAGGTCACATGCCAAAAATGGGGCAAACCAGAGCAAGAAAAACTAAACAAGGCTTAACATTTGACAATTAGAATGGTTATATGCTCCAATTGCACAATTGTACAGTCGAGGTCTGCTATGATTGATTATTGTCTTCGATATGAAATAAAATTTAATAAATAGTTGTTATTCAGCAAGTCAGTTTTTCTTTTTGAGCCTTTACGTGAAAAAAAAAAAATAAAAACTGACTCGTAAAGATTACTTCTTAGTTCATTGTCTTGCCAGCAAGTTGAAAGTATTGAGTTCTAGTGTTTACATTAATCTGTCTGATTGAACATGTAATGATTCAGCGATGTATTTTGTTACAAATAGTCTTATGCCTTTGTAGATATAGTTATGTTTTATAGAACTGAAGAATAAAAACCTGCTAGTGAACACTTGCGTCGCTCCACTCTGAGTTTTGTATAAAACATTATACTTTATATTACTCACCAGTCGGGCCAATCAAGTCAGTCTATTTTTGTAGGCCTCACTGACTTCCACAACTCTCCAGTCAAGCTGGGGCTTGAATGGACTCCTAAACAGGATGTGGATTGGAAAATTATGCTTGATTAAATGGCCTCAGAATGTTCTTTTTTTTTAATAATACAAACCTTAACAATAAGCGCTTTCATTGAAACAGCATTCCCTCAATGTACCCTTTCTGATGTTGGTGAACAAATTTCATGTATTTCGTCGGCCTATTTTACTCTGGATCAAATTAACATAGCTTGACATGCGCCTTTCACCAGTTGGTGGGAGTTTCGTTTTGTTTTGCAATTTTGATACCTCTAAATTAAAAGTTAACTTGCCAATTTATTACAAGCAATGTTTCGATGCATGGTCAGAGTTACACGCTAAAGAACCAAGTTCGTCTCATGATATTATTAACGAGATTATTTGGAACAATAGGTTTATCTGCATTGACAAAAAGTCTATTTACAGGAGAGACATCGTCGACCTGAGCGTTTTAAAAGTAGGGGAATTGATTTCGTCCAATCCTCTTGCTTCTAACCCTAGGCTTTTGTTTTTAACCCCCGAACAAAGATTCTATGTTATGAGTATTGTTAATTCGATCCCACCTAAATGGCGTTCTGTTATTAAAAATTCTACTATCCATTCAGTAATCGATCCGATCCCGAATACTCCATCAATTATGATAAAGGAAAATCCGGTTCCAATTCTTGATGTTTCCTCAAAACAAATCTACAAGTTGTTTCTGGAGAAAAAACAAATCCCACCCACTGCTAAACAGAAATTAATGTCCAAGTACCCAAACACATCTATAGACTGGGAAAAGGTCTATTCGTTAGCATTTATTACTACCGTAGAATCTAAAATCAGAGAATTTCAGTATAAGGTCTTAAATTGTATTGTCTTTACAAATGAAAAACTTTTTCGCTGTGGTATAGTCGATTCACCAAGCTGTGCTTTCTGTCATGAAGAAGTGGAATCCATCGAGCATTTACTCTTTTCCTGCAACAAATCTTCTGAGTTTTGGAAACACGTCCTGTCCTGGCTACGAGACAATGGAATCAACATTGAAACTTTGAATGAAACCGATTTGATCTTTGGAAAATTTGACATTAGTGAAGATTTTATATTGATAAACCATATATTAATGTTAGGTAAATATTATATTTACTCTAGAAAGTACCAGAATGGTATGCCTTCATTGCGAGGTTTTATTGCTAGGACAAGGCGTGTTTATAATATTGAGCTTTATATTGCAGAGAAGAAAGGTAAACTATTCCAACATTTTAAAAAATGGGAAAAGTTAACTCAGGTGTTAATTTAATTTTTTTTTCTCTTAGTGGTAAAATACATGTAATTAAGATAATTTATAGTTGTACAAGCCTAGTGGCGTGTGTGTGTGTGTGTGTGTACTGTATTGTCTTTCCGTTCGTTTGTATGTATGTAGTTAGTTTGTAATTGTGAATGTAACTTGATGAAAAATTAAATAAAATTTGCTAAATAATAAAAAAAAAAAATTAACATAGCTTTGTTACACCCTCTGTAATCCAAGAATTCTAATATCTCATATGTTTGGGGCAGCTCTCTTGTTCGCCATGATTCCCGCAGCAGTGTGTACACATATTTACATCACAGCATACAGTAATATGACACTGGTCTTGGCCACTCACAAATTGGAGCCACTTTTTTTCTTTAGCACCAACAACCTAACTTTAAGGCCACTCTAACACTTTAAACCTTTCATTCCAAGGTCTAATAAGGTGAAACTTTCGAAAATTTTATATCAAAAAATAAGTTACATTTCATACAGAAATTTTGAATATCAAGGGATTCCACAAAGAGAGAACAAACAAAAATGAGATTTAAGCAATTTTCTAAGAATCAAGGGAAGGTCACATAAACAAATTGGCCATGTTTTCAAGTTGTAATCCATTTCCATTAGGGACATCTACAGCCAAAGACACTTTGATAGTTTCATTGTACTGTGGTAGTAAGGTTTAACAAAACTGGAGCCATGTTGTTTAGATTTCCATTGAAAAGAAAAAGAAATTCATGTTTTAGCTTTTGAAAGTGATACTAAAATTAGATGATATCCCCCTTTGACCTTAAATTTTTAAAATAAGGAAAATAATACATGTATGTGAATAGTGAATCATATTAACTGGCAGTTCTTGCCTAAATTGTATGATCTACTGAACATGTGCTATATATAGAAGTCAGACACATGGTGACAGACACATATAGCTGCTGTCAGTAAGTGTCATGACTTGCACACATACATTTTGTAATATTATGGTAGCATCCAGGATCTAATGCACTTGCCATCAACTTCCCCAAGGATGATATCCTGGGCTGATGCAGGAGCTTAGCTAATTCGGCATTTCAAAGACCCTGTATTCCCCCACAAGTGGAGCATTTTTCTAACAAAGTTCCCAGTATGTTGGCAGCCTGCATAGAAAGTGTCAGGGAAAAGGGAACTGGGGAGAAAAGCAATAGGATGCCTGCAATAAAGACCCTCATTTGTTCATTTCTGCCACAAATTTCTGATTGGATTATTCATGCTGGGTGGTAAACATAGAACAAATTCCCGTGTAAAGTCATTCAAGGGTAAAAGCCAGGCCAGTTTCTGATTGGTGAACATATTGACTTTTTTGTTTGGAGAAAAAGTTTTCCTCCAGAAAAACTTTTTTCTTTGGAGAAAAAGTTTTCCTCCAGAAAAACTTTTTTCTTTGGAGAAAAAGTTTTCCTCCAGAAAATCTTTTTTGTTTGGAGAAAAAGTTTTCCTCTAGAAAAACTTTTTTGTTTGGAGAAAAAGTTTTCCTCCAGAAAAACTTTTTTCTTTGGAGAAAAAGTTTTCCTCCAGAAAAACTTTTTTCTTTGGAGAAAAAGTTTTCCTCTAGAAAAATTTTTTTTCTTTCGATTAAAAAGTTTTCCACCAGAAAAACTTTTTTCTTTGGAGAAAAGGTTTTCCTCCAGAAAAACTTTTTTCTTTGGAGAAAAAGTTTTCCTCCAGAAAAACTTTTTTCTTTGGCCAAAAAGTTTTCCTCCAGAACAACTTTTCTCTTTGGAGAAAAGGTTTTCCTCTAGAACAACTTTTTTCTTTGGAGAAAAAGTTTTCCTCCAGAAAAACTTTTTTCTTTGGAGAAAAAGTTTTCCTCCAGAAAAACTTTTTTCTTTGGAGAAAACGTTTTCCTCTAGAAAAACTTTTTTCTTTGGAGAAAAAGTTTTCCTCCAGAACAACTTTTTTCTTTGGAGAAAAAGTTTTCCTCCACAAAAACATTTTTCTTTGGAGAAAAAGTTTTCCTCCAGAAAAACTTTTTTCTTTGGAGAAAAAGTTTTCCTCCAGAAAAACTTTTTTCTTTGGAGAAAAAGTTTTCCTCCAGAAAAACTTTTTGCTTTGGAGAAAAAGTTTTCCTCCAGAAAAACTTTTTTCTTTGGAGAAAAAGTTTTCCTCTAGAAAAATTTTTTTTCTTTCGATTAAAAAGTTTTCCTCCAGAAAAACTTTTTTCTTTGGAGAAAAAGTTTTCCTCCAGAAAAACTTTTTTCTTCGGCCAAAAAGCTTTCCTCCAGAACAACTTTTCTCTTTGGAGAAAAGGTTTTCCTCCAGAACAACTTTTTTCTTTGGAGAAAAAGGTTTCCTCCAGAACAACCTTTTTCTTTGGAGAAAACGTTTTCCTCCAGAAAAACTTTTTTCTTTGGAGAAAAAGTTTTCCTCCAGAAAAACTTTTTTCTTTGGAGAAAAAGTTTTCCTCCAGAAAAACTTTTTTCTTTGGAGAAAAAGTTTTCCTCCAGAAAAACTTTTTTCTTTGGAGAAAAAGTTTTCCTCCAGAAAAACTTTTTTCTTTGGAGAAAAAGTTTTCCTCCAGAAAAACTTTTTTCTTTGGAGAAAAAGTTTTCCTCCAGAAAAAACTTTTTTCTTTGGAGAAAAAGTTTTCCTCCAGAAAAACTTTTTTCTTTGGAGAAAAAGTTTTCCTCCAGAAAAACTTTTTTCTTTGGAGAAAAAGTTTTCCTCTAGAAAATTTTTTTTCTTTCAATTAAAAAGTTTTCCTTCAGAAAAACTTTTTTCTTTGGAGAAAAAGTTTTCATCCAGAAAAACTCTTTTCTTTGGAGAAAAAGTTTTCCTCCAGAAAAACTTTTTTCTTTGGAGAAAAAGTTTTCCTCCAGAAAAACTTTTTTCTTTGGAGAAAACGTTTTCCTCTAGAAAAACTTTTTTCTTTGGAGAAAAAGTTTTCCTCCAGAAAAACTTTTTTGTTTGGCGAAAAAGTTTTCCTCCAGAAAAACTTTTTTCTTTGGAGAAAAAGTTTTCCTCCAGAAAAACTTTTTTGTTTGGAGAAAAAGTTTTCCTCTAGAAAAACTTTTTCCCTTGGAGAAAACGTTTTCCTTCAGAAAAACTTTTTTGTTTGGAGAAAAAGTTTTCCTCCAGAAAAACGTTTTTCTTTGGTGAAAAAGTTTTCCTCCAGAAAAACTTTTTTCTTTGGAGAAAATGTTTTCCTCTAGAAAATTTTTTTTCTTTCGATTCAAAAGTTTTCCTCCAGAAAAACTTTTTTCTTTGGAGAAAAAGTTTTCCTCCAGAAAAACTTTTTTGTTTGGAGAAAACGTTTTCCTCTAGAAAAACTTTTTTCTTTGGAGAAAAAGTTTTCCTCCAGAAAAACTTTTTTCTTTGGAGAAAAAGTTTTCCTCCAGAAAAACTTTTTTCTTTGGAGAAAAAGTTTTCCTCCAGAAAAACTTTTTTCTTTGGAGAAAAAGTTTTCCTCCAGAAAAAACTTTTTTCTTTGGAGAAAAAGTTTTCCTCCAGAAAAACTTTTTTCTTTGGAGAAAAAGTTTTCCTCCAGAAAAACTTTTTTCTTTGGAGAAAAAGTTTTCCTCCAGAAAAAACTTTTTTCTTTGGAGAAAAAGTTTTCCTCCAGAAAAACTTTTTTCTTTGGAGAAAAAGTTTTCCTCCAGAAAAACTTTTTTCTTTGGAGAAAAAGTTTTCCTCCAGAAAAACTTTTTTCTTTGGAGAAAACGTTTTCCTCTAGAAAAACTTTTTTCTTTGGAGAAAAAATTTTCCTCCAGAAAAACTTTTTTCTTTGGCGAAAAAGTTTTCCTCCAGAAAAACTTTTTTCTTTGGAGAAAAAGTTTTCCTCCAGAAAAACTTTTTTGTTTGGAAAAAAAGTTTTCCTCTAGAAAAACTTTTTCCCTTGGAGAAAACGTTTTCCTCCAGAAAAACTTTTTTGTTTGAAGAAAAAGTTTTCCTCCAGAAAAACGTTTTTCTTTGGTGAAAAAGTTTTCCTCCAGAAAAACTTTTTTCTTTGGAGAAAATGTTTTCCTCTAGAAAATTTTTTTTCTTTCGATTCAAAAGTTTTCCTCCAGAAAAACTTTTTTCTTTGGAGAAAAAGTTTTCCTCCAGAAAAACTTTTTTCTTTGGAGAAAAAGTTTTCCTCCAGAAAAACTTTTTGCTTTGGAGAAAAAGTTTTCCTCCAGAACAACTTTTTTCTTTGGAGAAAAAGTTTTCCTCCAGAAAAACTTTTTTCTTTGGAGAAAAAGTTTTCCTCCAGAAAAACGTTTTTCTTTGGCGAAAAAAGTTTTTCTCCAGAACAACTTTTTTCTTTGGAGAAAAAGTTTTCATCCAGAAAAACTTTTTTCTTTGGAGAAAAAGTTTTCCTCCAGAAAAACGTTTTTCTTTGGAGAAAAAGTTTTCCTCCAGAAAAACTTTTTTCTTTGGAGAAAACGTTTTCCTTTAGAAAAACTTTTCTTTGGAGAAAAAGTTTTCCTCCAGAAAAACTTTTTTCTTTGGAGAAAAAGTTTTCCTCCAGAAAAACTTTTTTCTTTGGAGAAAAAGTTTTCCTCCAGAACAACTTTTTTCTTTGGAGAAAAAGTTTTCCTCCAGAAAAACTTTTTTCTTTGGCGAAAAAGTTTTCCTCCAGAACAACTTTTTTCTTTGGAGAAAAAGTTTTCCTCCAGAACAACTTTTTTCTTTGGAGAAAAAGTTTTCATCCAGAAAAACTTTTTTCTTTGGAGAAAAAGTTTTCCTCCAGAAAAACTTTTTTCTTTGGTGAAAAAGTTTTCCTCCAGAAAAACTTTTTTGTTTGGAGAAAACGTTTTCCTCTAGAAAAACTTTTTTCTTTGGAGAAAAAGTTTTCCTCCAGAAAAACTCTCCCCCCCCACCCCCCTCGGGGAAGCATATGATATGTGGATGTACTGTAGTCTATCTTTTTCTCTGTCGGGGCAGTAACTGAGAGGAAAACTGAACGGAGAATGGTCAAGTAAAACTGGTCAAAGTGGATTTAAATTGATTAAACTACAGTTTTGGATTTCTCTGGGTGATGAAAAAGATAAAATGTAGATGTACCAGTTGATAATCAGATGTCTTCTTTATAAGCTGAAGCCGACACCTGACCTCTAATCCCAATTATACCAAAGAATAACACAAGAATAACACACCACCCCTCCTCCACCCTGAACAACATGTCATTGGTCCTGGTTCACACCTCAGAAAACAACACCATACGAGAATGGAGCGACTTTACAATACCCGGCCACTTTATATTTACCCCGGCGGTACCAATCAATGAAAATCAATTATTGATTGCCAATCAATACAATCAATAATAATCAATAATAATCCATTGATTGATATTGTTTGGTTCAACCAATCAATAAAAATCGATACTCACTCACCCAGACTCCTTAATTGCTATTGATTATTATTGATTTTTATAGATAATCAATAACTGATCGTGCAATGTAAAAACCCGCGTTTCAAGGCATTTGAGATCAGATTTGCCGACTGTTACCTTGATTCCCCGGCGGCCTCAACGGAAGATGTCAAAGCAATCAGAGGTCGCAATAGCCATATTCTGTGTCGTAAAAGGATACCACCTGTGTCCTTTTCACGTGAACGAAGGAGAAATGTTTTCCGTTAGTAAGAAGAGGGGAAAACGCGGAAACGCGTTCAAAGTTCTGAATGATCGGGGGCAGCTTGGCCACCTCTTTCTTATTTTATCTTCTCTTTCAGTAATTGCACGAGTAAATGTTGGTCAATTTTCGCACATTCAAGTTGCCATTTTTTTTTCTATAACTAATGTCTGCTGAAAATTTGTCATATCTGAATTTTGCTCATGAACATCCAGTAGCTCATTTGTTAAATATTCAGTGTGGGAAATCAGTCACAAAGCCTTTATGGCACCTTGACGGCAGCTAACCGCACGTTTTAGTTCAGGAATTTTTTCTGTATTTAGAAGCATTTTAACTGAACGCAACGTAGAATATGCGAGCCCCAACGCATTAACTATTTTTGTATAAGGATAAAGAAACTTTTATATCTTTTTGAATTATTTCTGAATTTTGTAAATAGTGTAAATTTTGTAAATTTGTAATTCTTAATTTTTAATACTTGTTTGTAATTGATTACTTTAGATGGTCCACATCAGCCTGTGGCTGGCTTTTTTTTTTCTTTTATAGACCTTTCAATAGAGTATGTATGTATGTATCCTCTCTCAGTCGGAGTATTGCACCACCTAGTTGGGGTTGTCACGATCCGTCAACATATTTCATCCCCTCTCCAACATTCATGTTCTGTACTTTCTGCAAATCTCTCGCGAACCAGTACACCGAGTGCATCCGGATATAAACTAAAGAAACGTAACGTTGTCGGGGGGAAAAGCGTAAACCATAAATGATATGATGTACTGGAATTATGGGAGCAAGGCAAGCAAGGTTTGTTGACATTCTATTTATTGATTTTTAAGAACTATTCCTTCCTAAAAGAGTCTATCTCAAAGGATGATTTCGGCCAAACTGTGTTATGATAATGTGCAATATATCTGAGAGCACAAAAATTTTTTTTTCGTTTCCAAGATAACCATTACATGTAGGTAACCAAGATAACCATTACATGTAGGTCATATCGTTAATGGTTTCTACCATTTTATACCACCCCAAATGTCCCACACATGTGGTAACATCTAAGCCATGCCAGAGTGCTCAAACTAGAAAACTAGCGAGCTATGCGCAATGCTACAGCAAAGACTCATCCTAATACAGTGCTCAATTTGGACATGAAAGCAAAGCTTTGTATGCCAAAGAGCTATATCTAACTGCAGACAGTACTGTTTCGGCCTTCTGGGCCTCATCAGTGCAGTGCTGATATATATATATATATATATATATATATATATATATATATATATATATATATATATATATATATACAAGAAGATGTGGAAATCAAAGAAGACACATTAAAACAGAACTGACGATAATTTTATAAAAGTATAGACATATTCCAATAGGAGAGGGGAAAGGAAGGCTGTATACAAGCTAACAGCTCATAGGCAAACGTATCCTGTTCCAGGTGTTGAGATTGTGGGATCGGAAAGCCCGGGGAGGGACTCCGATATGAACATGACAGGGGTGCTCATCGTCGTACCTTTTAGGGATCAAAATTTGTAGACTAGTACCGCTTAAGGTGCTGAAATCTAAAATGTCTACGGTTAGAATTATCGCGCTACCTTTTAGGGTATTACCGACGAGCACCCCTGTCATTGTCATTGTTGAAGGTTTCCTGGGAAGTGAAAAAAAAATTCTCGTGTTCTCAGATAATTACACAATGTTGTAACACAATAATGCATAAAATCATCCTCGGTATCTTTTAGGAAACAATAGATGTTCAATCATAGGTAACCCAAGCTCAAGTGATGTTTACACGTTGTAAATTGAACGTTGTGGTAACTGTTGCCTAATAGCGAAATTATAAGGATTTGTATGGGAAAAATTCACTTCGAATTTGAGTGTAAAATTAGGAAAGATATTTGAATAAAACAGGCTCGCGTGAATTTCTTTGTGTATTTTCTTGTGTCTTGAGTGGTTTCTGGGTCGATTCGAAGCAATTCCAGCAAGCTTTACTGGTTCCACTGTTTCTTCCTCCCTAATTCAATACCAATGCATGAAATGTTAACAAGCCTAAGGGTTGGTTCCCACTAGCGACGTAATCGGAAGCGGAGTCGGAGTCGGAAGCGTAAGCAGCCTTACGTTATAGTGGAAATCAAAAAGCGAAGTCGCAATCGCAATCGGAAGCACGACGGAATCGGAATCGGAAGGATCAGAAGGTTTCCTTTTTCTTTTGATTCCGCTTCTGCTTCCGTCGCTTCCGTCGTTTTGATTTCCACTAAATGGTAAGGTTCTTACGATTCCGATTCCGCTTACGATTCCGCTTACGTCGATACGTCACTAGTGAGAATCAAGTTTAAACGATACGACACGATGAAATTCTGGGAACAAGACTAATAAAGCTTGTTAACATTTTATTCATCAGTATTTTAAAAGCTCTTTTCCTTCGGGATTCAGAGGATGATTTTGTGCATACTGTGTTAAAATAATGTGTAATTTATATGAGAACACAATAAGTTTTTTTCCACTTCCCAGAAAACCTTTCGGTCGTGTCTTTGATCGTTTACACTTTACACCCAACAACGTTTTTCCTATAAAGTGTAAACACTTTTCATGTACGTACGCCGGGAGAGTTAATGTCGTGGACCTATGCATCTTTTTTTTTTTCAACTCATACTCCCTTTCGGTATTGTCTCTAAACATCAACGCTTTTCAGTATAACAGCATGACAGCTGTACAGCTGTATATGTGTCAGGGGTCCCTACAATTTACATAGACATTATTAAAATCTCAGAATTTTATATAACTTTCATCTTGACTCTACTTTTATCGCTTCATGCTAAGTAACGACAGCTTCTGTTCGCTTATTAAAATCTAAGAAGTTAGATCTGAATCCATTCTTTCACGGTTTGAACTGGATTGTTTCAGGTGTTAGAGCAGGAAGGTAGAACCAGTAAACAGACTATTGTGAACATTGAATTCCGCTTTCCAAATCCCCTCTCTTATTTTTTTTAATTTTTTTCTATTAAATGCCATCTTTTCTTCCCTTGAAAATAGTATAGAATGAAAAGAAGTCTTTGTGAGAAATATTTAGAGCGCGATAATCATTATTTTGTACGTGACAATCAGTTGGCGTTATATTTGACATTCAAGATGATCATAGCAATGACGTCAATCTTATTACCTTAGCAACCTTATCAAGGGTGTACTTTAGGAACTTTCTTGGCATCTGTAATCAGTTGACAAGATATTTTCGAGACATAGGGAGTGATTTAACTGTGACCATTAAACAAGTTTACAACGAAATCGAGAGTGACAAGTGCTGTTAGCCGCGTTTCCAACATCTTATTTAGTATTTTTCGAGGGAAAACTTGTTTGAAATTTTTGTCATAATCAGTTGCTTGTGTAAATAGCTTTGATAAATTTGACATTTCACGGAAGAAGGGCTGTTTCCCCACAAAATGGGATAATTGAAGCAAAATGTAATAGTAACCCAAAATGTAATAACTTTTGACGCAAAATGTAATAAACTCGGTAACTCAAAATGTAATAACTTTTTAAGTTATTGCATTTGGGGTTACTACTACATTTTGCGTCAATTATTACATTTTGAAGCATAACAAGGACTAAACGAAACGTATGAAAAATTTCTAATTTTTGGCACTTAAGTCAACATTAACATTTTCCATTATTTATTTTTATTTATTTATTTACCATTAATATTTTCCATTATTTATTTTTTACAACTGCCACGCAGTTTTTTTTTAACTTATTTGTTCAACTACTTTGCCTATTTACATTTGTGCGATTTTCATCTTTACTTTTGCGTATCAACCAATGAATGACAAATAGCAGAAACTTTAAATAAACATCAAAGAGACCTAAAGGAAACGGCCATAATATACTCCGATCAAGTGTCATGTACATGTATTCATTTTGATTTGAAACGAAATGATTTTTTCTTGCAGAAAATGATATCTAAACGTGTTGGGCATCTTCGGGATATCTTTTTTATCGCCATTGGAACACACGGCTGGCATTTCCAGTACCGCATTTGGATATCCTTCTTTTTTTCTATTGAGTCATTTTAATTTTCAGCTGAAGCTCCAGGATATTCCCCGAGGTGTTTGTTGATCTGTTTTATAATAACGAATGACAGATCATGGATCTGTTTTACCGCGGCTATAGGATACACTGATGAACGTCAAAAAACATCGTCCTATTTTACAGCAGTTTTTCAAGAGGTCCGCGATTAGTTCCAATGGTAAGCACGCTGTACTTTAACACCTAACTTTTGCTTTAGTGAGCCAGTGTATGTATGTACGTAGAATAGCTGTACTAGTCTTTCATGAAACGATGTGAGAGTGAATGGCCCTGGACGGCCGAGGAATTGGTCTTAGACTCAAAGAGAAAGACTCTAGAAGACGTAACAGAAGGTATCAAACAAAAACCGCGTGACACAAAGGATATTTTCAGAAAAGTCTTGTTCAGAATTGCCAAGTGGTTGGCGCGTCGAACTCTCCATCTGTCATTGCTGGAGCCTAAGCTGTTCGTTCCAAATTGTCTCAACATATAAAATATCCTCTGATATGTGATGGGAGTAACTTTGCGATAGACTAGTATTCCATTAAGGGGGTGGGGGTTGCGATGTAGTAAGTCATCCGGTCGCATCATGCTGTGGTTATGTTTTAGTTCGAAATTAAATCAATCTTCGCTTTTCTTGCTATTTTTTTTTTTACATTTCTATGGTACAAACACGAATCATTCAACTTAAAGGCCCATGTTCACCCAATCTGCTTTGCGCGCCCGGACTGATTTTCGCACAGACGGAAAATCGAAAAATTGACGTGCCAGCCAATCATAACGCTACACTGAACAATTGAACCGTTTTAAAAACAAAAACACAAGCGCGCAAAGCAGATTGGGTGAACATGGGCCTTTAATTTCATCTTATATTTTACTGTCACCAAAATATAACTCGAATCAGACCACAAATGTGAATAAGTCCTCTCCCAAGCAACGAGCTGCTTGGAGCTCTCCGGATACAGTTACTTTCATTCTGATAAGTGTATGTAAAGCGCCTTTGGGACATGTGATAGGTGCGCTATGTAAGTCTCTGCCTGCATATAATTCAACCGGCCGATAAAAACAAACAGCCGCCGAAGTCGATCACATTCGCCTTTAAAAAAATTGGAAATGAAATCGAGGAATAAAGTAGGTTTGCAAGCACATTTAAATCTAAAATGACTGGATTATTGTTTGGCTTTTGACTCGCTTTTTTGTTTCGATCCAATCAAATTGTAACTTTGACTAAAATACGTAAATGTTCTTTCGTTCTACGGTTCCACCGGAAGCCACTCACCCGAATCTCACCCAATGCAGTGGGAAGATGGTGATATCCTCCTCTTTTGTCCAATTCAGTATTAAGCGTGACTTAGCCATTAGAGCGGTTTTCAATTGAGTGTCGAAAGTAATTTTGCAGTTGCCTTTTTCCATTGCTATCCTTTGTTATTGGCTAAAAAATCTCGCCCCACTTTCTTGACCAATCACTGAGAATTACAACCAAAACACATCATGACGTGTTCGCACCATTTTCCCGCGTAGGCTATATGTATTTAATTCGACTTTCAATTAGTTAACTGGACTGTCAGTGCCTGTTGTCAAGTGATTGGCCAGAGTAATTACTTTAGTTTTGGTTTGACGACCATCCAGTAAAAATAGGTCCGCAATGCGTACATGTGTCTAGTGCTGGGTACTAGACAAATTCGGCTAACGCATTGTTGTACCCAATTCATACCTTTTGGGAATAAGATTCTTTGTTCACAAAATTTCCATATAATTTCCATGTCAATGCTTCATTGATGTGGAAATATGACGAACAAAGAGTTCTAATCCCAAGAGGTTTGAATTGGGTACAACCATGCGTTAGCCGAATTTGTCTATTGAGTAATGTGTATATGATTATATAGGATTGCATTACACTTTGTGAACGCAATTAGGATTTATCCGTCATAGAGTACAGGTATGGAGGCTGGGGTATAATGTGAAGCTCGAACAGTGTAGTAAAGAAATATGGCTGGAACTAACAAATGTCTTGAAGATGATATAGAAAAATGACGAGGAGTAGAGGTTGGTCTGCTTTGGGGTGTGGTTGAAATTATTGCATACATTTTTCTGGAAGTAGTGCTAACTATCATGAATTTGTTATTTTTAACAACACAGTGATAATGATGAAATGAATTGAACACAACTTTATTTCAAGGCAACTAGTTGTAAATGAGAAATACAAAGAGTTTGTGTAACGTTTTAAAGTTACTTTAAGTAGAAAGTTTCTTAAAAGATATGAATTAAAAACAATAAAACGCAAAATTCATAAGAATAATTAAATGGCGGTCTAGTGACTAACATTTTCAACAACTCTACTTCATCAACTATAAGTTATAAAAGGATGGCAAAGTAAACAGTATAGATTCTATGTCTGCTTGAGAGACTTAAAACTTCAGCAGCATAGCCAGTTACTCTGTAGCTTAGTGATTTGATGAATACTATTTTAAAGTAAGATCCATTGTGATGTCATTCTTACTTTGTCAGTGTACCTGTAAATAATAAATATGAACAGTTTGTGTTACAACTTCAACTAATAGCTTTCATCCAACTTGTGAATTAACAACAGCAATAAAAAAAGGAATTAATACCGGTAACAATAATAACGTGGTGGTTTACTGACTGACATTTTCAACTACTTTGCTTCTTTGATTCTAAGTTACACAGATGGGTGGCAAAGTAAACAGAATGGAGTCTGTCTGCTTGAGAAAGGTCTCTTTCTTCAATAGCATAGCTAGTTAGCTTAGCAATTTGGTGAAAACTATGTTTAAACGATTAAGATCCATTCTGTTGTCATTCTTGTCTTGTCATTCTCATGTAATATAAGCTTATAAGAAATACGAATAGTTTGTGTAAATTTTAGAAGCTTTCATCTAACTTGTGAATTAACAACAACAAAATGAGGAACTAATACGAATAATGACATGGCAGTTTACTGACTGACATTTTCAACTACTTTGCTTCGTCGATTATAAGTTATACAGATGGGTGGCGAAGTAAACAGAATAGATTCTATGGCTGCTTGAGTAAGTCCTTTTACATGTACTTCAACAGTATCGCTAGTAAGCTTAGCAATTTGGTGAATAGCATCTCCAAATATAGTCAGATCTATTACTTCGAAAGCTGTGGCATACTGAAAAAATATGTCTTAAGAAATTTATCACAAAGTAAGAAACTAAAAGGTAACTTACCGATAGGACAACCGTCGAAGAAACCAACGAAAGCAAATCGTCAAGAGACTTCATGCAGTTGTCGGGAGTTGTCGTGGAAAGCACATGGTGTTGACGCAATTGTCGTCTCTACTAATACACATTCGATTGGTTCCGATTGTCATAGGATGTTTATTTCGGGTCACGAAGAAATTACGAGTGATTATCGATTATATTACCCTCCCGATACCCAGTAAAGAATGCTTCATGTAATGTGTCACGTAGGAGAAACCTCAGTGAAACTTTATTCATATGACGTAATAATTTGGCATATATGAAGCACTTACCAGAGGATTTTAGCGTTTTCTCATAGTGTCTGTGCTTCGCACTAGACACAAAAACCGCTCAAAGCTTTCGCGTTGTTGTTATTATCATACAACGAGGAAATGGATTTGAGCCCATAAACTATTGCGCGCAAGCCACCACGCAACTCGTGCATGAGACATTCTCGTCCCCAGAGCTCCACGGTGTTTTACTCACCCTTACATGAGCTAAAATGGCTGTGAGCGAGGTTTTCATCTCGAATCCCAACGAATTTTTTCATCACCTTGGGGAATCTCTTCATATTCTTCAGGAAGAAGACAGTGTTCAGACACTTCTGAAGAAAAATGCACGTTATAACAAAGAAAACTGGCCAACGAAGTTGACAACGTGCTTCCTGCTACCGATAGCGAGCCCTCAGGGTAACGTCGACTTCTCGCCGATTGAGCTAAATGAATTGCTTATTTTAATAATGAAAACTATAAAGTCCGGAAAAAACCGTCCGAACAACAGAGGACGGATAGAAGCTACTCATCGCTTCGACAGATGTGTTGGAGTACATTCCACTTTCAAAAATGGAATAAATGAAAGCGATGGCTTCCAAATAAGGGAAATTTACACTGTTATGGTTGTATACCACTACGCAATTGACAATTCGATTATTGGGATAACAGCTTTCCCTTTAGTCGAGTAAACATAGATGTTATAAATGGGATCTGAATGAAGCTGAATGCCTTACTCAAACTCCACGAAAATTTCGGGACATCATAGACAGCCTCACATCCCGAGATATTCAACTCCATGAATGCTAACATTAAACTTTAAACCATCAGCGTTAAATAGACCATTAATAGTAATCATAGTTACCAATGTATGGTATTTATATACGGCAAGTATAAAGATAAAGATTGTTAAGAATAGGGGAAGTTGTGACCGTCTCACTTCAAACTGATACATCTAAAGCCCAAGAGTATGATTCCCAATCTTAGGTACAGTCTGCGTTCTTGACTTGTTTAATATTATTTAATATGTTATGTTTCAAAATGGACACTGAACACGAGGATGTCATTTAAGATTTGACCGACAGCAAAACTAGGAGCAGAAGCCTTAAAAAAGCTCACATTCCAAACAACAGAAACAAAGGAATATCACTGGATCAAATTAAATACTTCGTACTTAGGAGAAAAAAAGTCTACTGCATATTAAGGATAGCCATTCCATTGTATAATTCCATGGAGCACAATCTTTCAAACTCAAGCATCATAAAACGACTTTATTAGACTTATTTCAGTAAGTGAAGACCAACACTAATTCAAAAGTAATACAATCAAATTTATGCACTAGAGAAACTAAATGTGACTACTTATACTGTTCATAGGCAATAAAAGTACAAATTTATATATAAGCAAAGAGAGCAATAATAAATGTTTTACATCTGCAGTAGCTGAGAAATTAAGCAATACTGAGTAGACATACATCGTATAGTACGTCATATAATCAAAACACAGAATGTACGATCACAGACCCCAAAAATACTTTTCGGTTTGATTACGTGCCTTTTACAAAGCTATCTCAAAGCGTGCACCCCTGTCTGGTTTAGAGATAGTTTATTCTAAACCGAAATATTCCAGGAATACACTTTAGTTTTGGTTTAGAGATAGTTCATTTTAAACCGAAATAATCCAGGAATACACTTTAAAGAACACTTCTTTTAACTTGCAATAAGTCCAAGTGATAAATAGTAAACTTGTTGTATAACCATGGCTGAATACCAAGTCAATGACAGTGCTAGATGTCTCCTCAGTGTCTGGAATCTGTCCAACACTTTTTTAGGTATTCGCACAAAAATGGAGAGACTATATTTGGCTCAAAGGAAAAATGGCTAAGTTTCGGCCCCTGCCAGCTAAAGGAAGTAATTTAGGATAACCGAATTGTATTGTTTTTGGATTGTTGGGCGTGTTTTCTGTCTGCCATCAATGGCATTAAGTACATTACTGGACAGAAACGACTTATGATTTTGCTATTGGGTAATGAGCATTATTTACGAGCATTTAATTTATTTATGGAGGGAGTTAGCTATTGGAAATTAAGTGTCGTTGTACAAGAAGCCTTGCAAAACTTTGAAGATATGGATATGGAATAGTTAGCAGTAAAGCTCATTCTCAAAGATATTGGCCACTCTAACCAAAAAATGAATAACTAAATCATAAACTAAGTGAAAACTAATTTTTACCTCCTTGTATCATTTCATGTGCCAGGTAGGCTTCATGCGAACAATATTTAATAATAGCCCAGTCAATCTACGGTTTAACGTTGCAACAATAATTGAAATTGCAACCTGTCAAAATTTGGCATTAAATGTTGTAACCTTTTACCACAGGAAGCCCAAGTCGTGTAAAATCACACTTTCAATGAAGACAGGCTATTTATACGTGTTTATTAAACAAAAAGACTTAGACAGGGGATGCATTCTTAATCATTTATTTCCGTTTGTTAATAGTAATACATTGTTTTGTAATTTAAGTAATATACGCACGACAAATTTTGAGTTTTTGCACAGGGTGATGAGATGAGATGATTACTATACTTTCTCTGAAACACCGCGGACGCCACTTATTTTAATTTCCTCATCACTGAGCTTGTAACTATAACATAATATCGCCAAGATACTCTAGTTCTAATAAAGTATCTTATATCTTATCGAGGCCCCGGGCTCCAGGCCATGATTTGTGCACGTGTATCTGTGTGTGCCACAGTCTATATACCTAAGGAGTCGCAACTTTCGGATAGCCGCTACTTTCGGATAGCCGTTACTTTCGGGCACCTAAAATTCGTGAGTAATTGAAGAAAAAAAGATAATAAACACAACCGCGGGATAAGCATAATGTCACTATAATTCTCCCCTTCTCATTGATTCTTCGGCATTCCTCGGCATTCTTCGGCATTCTTCGACATTCCTCGGCACTCCTCGGCATTCTTCGGTATTCTTGTACAGTAAAACACTAAGATATTTCAGACGTCAGGTGCCGGATTCACGAAACCCTCCTAACTTAAGACATATTCTAAGCATTGTTTCTTAACAACAGTCTATTGTCATTCCAACAATAGGCTATTGTTAAGAAACGATACTTAGGATATGTCTTAACTTAAGAGGGCTCCGTGAATCCAGCCCCAGTATAGTATTTTTGATTAGACCGTTTTCTTCGGGGGGTGTGTGTGTGTGTGTGGGGAGGGCCTGCGGCGTTATTTTCGGGCAGCCGCCTCTACGGTAAGGTACAGTTATATCAAAGAAATAACCTCTGAATAGAACATTATATGCCGGACTCCTGTCTGTCCGTATTGAAAGCAGCTTCTTATTCTAAAACGTTCGCCTGCATCAACAATAAACACTCCCTCAGCTGTCGATTTAACTGGAGAAAATTTCAAGTGCATTGTATCGACACAGGATGGCCTCCCTTCCTGTCATAATGATCTCGTCCTAGAAAGCATCTATATAGACAGTTAAATGTGTTACTAACATGCGATCTCCTTCAGTACTATTCCTTTGGCAATTTCATTGAGTCCGAAACACGCTCACTTCTAAGATTTATGCGCACAAACAAAATATTGACACATCTATCCAGACCCAGTAAAGACTATTTTTTACTTTATGAAGACACATTCCCTGGTATTCTAGATTTAATTTCCTGGTCAACGATTTATATCAAGCTGGAAGTCTTAAAGAACAAATCGTGTGCATGATCCAAGGGCCCAAAGCGGGGCAGACAGATTTTTCTTCCATTTCTTTCCTTTGAAAATAAGATTTGTTTGTACACAGTCTAGTCGTTTTAGTGTGGACTATTGGTAGAGCTGTATGCCCTTCACTTTTGAATACTTTGAGTAAATTAATAGAGCGGTGCTGTTTTGGTTCAGTTACGAGGAAGTACTCTTCTTAAATTCCCAACCACACTACAATCAATACAATCACAAAAGATGATCCACGCCCATCAAACGAGATTCTGGTACCTTTTGGGATGTTTTTCGAAAATTTCCGATGAGCACCCCGTCATTTTTTATGGGTGCTCCCCCTCACAAAAAAATAAATAAATAAATAAATAAATACCTAAAATGGCTCAAATGGATTTTTATCCCTAAGAGGTACCTATTCTGTCATGTTTTTTCGGCACAATACTCTCTCTTTTTCGACCAACAACAGTTAGTGATTGCCCATTTGCAGTGTCTATTAAAGTCAGTTCGTGTTTAGTAGAAGGTATGCAGCATGTATGTACATGTTATTCGTAATAACGTCTGGGAAGAAGGATTAAAAGCTCATCTGTGTGTAAAATAAACATTAAAATGAACTGCACTCACGATCATGTAGGACGCATGGAACTAAATAGTGAGCACATATTGGAAACTCTGAACCTGTATAACTGCGTCATAACAGCCTGTGGGGTGGGGGGCGGGAGGTAATTCCACATGTAAGCTATATATGTATGTGCCGCCCCAAAGGGCATGGTTTCTTAGGTGCTTGGTCCTTAAATAGGGTATCCTTTTTGGTATTGTGATCCTTAGATAGGTTCCTTTAAGTTGTATTAGCTAAATTGCAGTACCTTAACGAAAAGGATTAGGTCTGGTAAAACTAAACTACCCGTTTAAGCGTTAACGAAGCGATTACGACCCGGCTGTACGCACAATTCTGAGTTATCGTCTTTCCCTTGAATAGGGTGTCATTTTTCGGTTTTGATCCTTTAAAAGGGTATCAATTTTCGATTAGGGTCAGCGTTTAAGAGTCTTCGCGGCACATACCTATCCTAAATGAACGCGATTACCCCCCCCCCCCCCCCTCCTCCGGGAGGATAACAGACAACACAAATAATCAAAAGCTCCTAACAGCCAACCCGTGAATAAGAAATGCCAACCCGTAACACAATATTTCGGTAAGCTGTTGTTTTCACACTGACACGGTTCAATATTTTTTTAAAATTAAACGTAAGGATTTTTGACAAACACAGAAAGAAAAATACAGTACATCACTCTCATGATGTTCGGTCCGAAAAAGAAAGGAGCGAGATTCGAACCTGGGGCCTTTCGGCTGTCATTCCGCGCTTTACACCATTCGGCCACCGTGATCACTGACCTAGAACAGGATAAATTTAATTACTTCAAGGTAGATACGCATCAAAACGCGCGTCTCAGTTGAAAAATCTGAAAAATTTAAAGTCCCTGTCAAATAAGCTCAAAGATAACCCAAAAAAATTTTGGTCTTTTCATTCTCTTAGAGCAAACAGTTGTTATCGAGGGAATGAGTTCTACCTGGTTTGTCATCCCATCTGGTGTACCTCAGGGTTCCTTGCTGGGGCCATTGTTCTTCGTGATCTTCATTAGTGACTAACCTGACGTAGTTACACCTGGGAACACAATTGCTTTGTATGCAGATGATTGCAAAACATCTAGAGTAATAAACTGCCCATTTGACTACCATGTGTTTCAATCAGATTTGGATAACCTATACTCTTGGAGTCAACAAAATCTAATGGACTTCAATGTAAAGAAATGCAAATTGATGTGTATCACCAAGAAAAGGATGCCTCTGCACTCTGACCTTCAGTTAAACAACAACATCCTAGAAGAAACATCCGAGTTTAGTGATCTTGGCTTACTTACAAATAACAAGTTGTCCTGGAATGCCCATGTTGATAAAATATCAAATAAGGCAAACAAGATTCTTGGCCTTATCAAAAGGACATGCAAAGGACTGAAAGATGTTACCACCCTAAGAACCTTGTATTGTGCATTGGTAAGGTCCCACACACAGCTAGGAATATCAACAAGTTGGAAAGAATTCAGCGAAGATCCACCAAGTTTATCCTGAAGATAGATGATGATTATGATACTCACAGAAAGACTGAACCTGTTATGTTATAGATCAAAAACGAGTGTGAGATTTTCATCAGGGGTTCCAAACACCGAGAAAGAGATGAAAGCACGACGCCGAAAGCGGAGTGCTTTTATTGTTTCGAGGTGTTTGGAACCCCTGATGAAAAACGAAGCCCGAGTTTTTGAGATGACTTCTCAAACTAGTGTGGGAATTTAGTAGAACTATTTGAGAACAATAGTTCGTTATAAGGCGTGCTCAATGGACGATTGTTTGTTTGTTATTCACAGTTGGTAAATGAAAAGAATATTTAATATGGGCCATGCGGGTGAGTTTTAAAGGTAGAATTGTTAAAATAAATTTACATAACCCCGCGTGATGGATTTTACAAAATTGCACGACGCGAAGTTCAATTACCACTTTATTACATCCATTTTGAAATCGCACAATTTAATCACCCAAATATAGGATTTTAGTCAGTATCAATATTTTATTGATACATTAGGCGGTTTGTTAAAACCGGTTGAAAAACTCATTAATAATTCATAAAGAAAATACAAAGGAAATTAATGTTTACCAGGCTTAACTAATCAATGATATCAATGACATCAATGTAATCAATGAGTAATCAATTGGTAATCAATGAGTAATCAATTGATTACTCATCGAGTATTGCCAATACTCAATGAGTACTCAATGACTAATCAATGACCCACAAAATTTTTGGTCATTGATTAGTCATTGATGTCATTGATTAGTCATCGATGTCATTGATTAATCATTGATTTGCATGAAAAGAGGTGTTGACTCATAAGCTCGTGATAACGTGGAATGTGACCTTTAGAGCTTTGCTCTAACAAGTATATCCCCCAAGGATTTTCCTTTTTTTGTATGAGATAAGGGGAGGCTTTTTGTATATTTCTCTTAGCAATACACCACTTTCATAATGGCGGTCGATTTATTTATTCTTTTATATGTATGTTAATTAGCCTCACTGGCCTCGTTTTAGAGTAAAAAATTCTTTTAAATTTTGTACACGCCAACGAGGCTAGGAAGGCTAATTAACATACATATAAAATTATGAAAGTGGTGTATGGTTGGTTCTGAATTAAATGCCATTTGCTCATTAAGATGTTTTTAAGATTAGGCAACGCCAGGTGGTACGTTGTTACGAAAGGCAGAATTCTTTTTCGCACGTTCTCCTTTTACTGTAAAGAAGACTTCCGTCATTGAATTACCTCGAAAATTATTTTCTCAATGAGATTGTGAGTGTAGCCTCTAGCACGGAGGCGTGCTTTGAAGTTGTTGATATTCTCATTGAATGATTTCGCTGAGGAATTTGTTCTTAAAAGTCTCAGGGCTTCACCTTTTATGAGCCCTTTTCTGACCCCTGGTGGGTGGCAGGAAGAGAAATGGGTGTACTGGAAGGTCTCTGTTGATTTAAAATGAGTAATCAATGACATCAATGAGTAATCAATGACCCACAAAATTTTTTGGGTTCGATTAATCATTGATTACTCATTGAGTATTGGCAATACTCAATGATTAATCAATTGATTACCCATTGATTACCCATTGATTATCCATTGATTACTCACTGATGTCTTTGATCATTGATTAGTTATGCCTAATGTTTAATGAGTGTATTTATATCTGATATAGACACGGCTAAATTTTGCGTCCAATTTTCTTACCCAAAATAACCCAAAATCTAAATATTAGTGCAAGAATGAATAGATCTACATCAGAAGTTTTTGAAGCCGTTTAATAAACTCGCACTTCGTGCTTTATCAAATCTAAAACACTCGGCTGCGCCTCGTGTTTTAAACTTGATAAAACACTCCTGCTCGTTTATTAAACTATACGAAAAAGATGCGATTTAGAGCAAAATATAGTGCGATTTGGGAATAAATCGCACTGGCTGGAAAAAAGATGCGATTTAAAGCAAAAACTAGTGCGATTCTAGTCAGAAATAAATCGCACTAGCTGGGAAAAAGATGTGATCTAGAGCAAAAAATAGTGCGATTTGGGAATTAATCGCACTGCTGAGAACCAGTCAGATTGCAAGGATCACCAGTGATTTCAAAATGAATGTAAAAAATCACAAAACTGGACAATTATTGTTCAATTTATGTTAATAAAAAAAGTATTTTTTGCTCTCTGCAATGACACGAAGTCCTATGATACATCAGTATATTTGGAGAATTTTTTTAAATCTTCAGAAAATTGCTTAAAACATCGTAATTTCTGTCATTAATATAATAAACAAAATAAGAAACGTATGGCTGCATTGAGATATCTTGTCGATTGAGTTGAATACTTAAGATTATTCCGCGGCATAATATCTTGACTTACAGTCTCACAAACTCTGAATGTAAGCTTTCTTTACCACAGACAGCCGCGTACTAATTATTGTAAACGAAGTTTTAGCTATAGCGGGGCTGTGTTATGGAATAGCTTACCTTAAGAGACAAAACAATCAAACTCACTAAATGATTTTAAAATGAAATTAAGGCCCAGTTCAAACGTCGAACTTCACATGTGCCGAACCTAATGCAAATTAGCAAGAACAATAGATTTTGCTCATTTGCATTAGGTTCGGCACATGTGAAGTTCGACGTTTGAACTGGGCCTAAGAAGCCACACTTTTCAGAGCGAGCTCATTTAATTATTTCGAAATGTCACACCGTGTATTCTTGTAAAGCAGGTTTATTAATTTTATCACCAGTAGTTAGCTTGTTTGGAGTTATTTAAGTGGCTCTTTCTGTTTTTATAATTGTAAAAATGTATATACCTGAATGGTAATACCGTGTCAAAATAAAATTTTACTACTTGTACTATTACTACTAATACTACTACAGTACTACTACTACTACTACCACTACTACTACTACTACTACTACTACTACTACTACTACTACTACTACTACTACTACTACTACAACTACTACTACTTGAAGAGAAATTCCAAATTTCTCCGTGCACCCATAAAATAATGGTTTTCTTTTCAGATGTCGCATTTCAGATTTCCATCCTACCAGGAAAATGAGATACAGTTAATTAATCCACTGGTTTGCCACAACATCAAAGCAAACACACAGGGAGTGCCAGTAATCCAAGATCGTTTGGAAATCTATACTTTGCACCCTGTAATGAAATAATTGTCTACATTAAAGGCTACATTTTAGGTGTTTGTGGTGTCTGTGATTGATTAGCTAGTTTGTACCAAGTTGTCCACTCTGACTTCCTGACAAATAGGGCTAGAAACTCAGGACACCAGGGTGACAGACTTGGCCACAGAGGTCAGCTCACTTGTTTCCAATGTACAGCGTGTGTGGGGGGTGATAGGAAGATAGGAAGGGGAAATGCAAGGAAGAAACTCCCCCTTTCCTCCCACCCATCACCACCAGTGCTCTACCTTTTAGGTGCACATCTCAAACGATCACGAGAGAAATGATTGGGCACAGCATCTTTCATCTTCAGAGTATCCAAGTTTCCAAGTTTCCAGGTGCAATTATATATAAGATCTCTCGGTATTACAGCAGACAGCATTAGGTGTTGTTCGCACACTCATCAACATCTAATTAAGAAAAAATAATTTCTGGAGTTAGTCAACTAAAAACATCATTAATTCATTCGCATCTTAGTTGAGGAGGTTATTAATTTTTTCATACCAGTTGAGTTAGTTGTTACATCCTATTTAGTCGAACACAGACAATTGTCAGGGAGAGAGACAAGTCAAAAAAGACAGACCGAAGGTCAAGCAAACACTGGTACATGGATAGATGAACGAACACACATACTGACGCACAATCAGATAGACAGAAGGAAACTAATTTTCAGTATTATAATCCACAGACAATAATGACTTTTATCAGTACCTAGTGATGAATCAAGACCCCATTGAAGGTGGGGTGGGGGGAACCAGAATAAAAATGTTACCTATTGAGACTGAAAACATTTTCGGATCTTTTGCTCATATTTTTTGGCAAGATAAGAGGGAGGCCCCCCGGAACCCTACCCTAATTCCGCCTCTGGTACCAGCATTTCAAAATGAGTGTTAAAGCTTTTCCAGAGACACCCAACGAAACATGACGCGGTTAAAAATTAAGTTTCTAATAACAAACACAGAATGGAACTTCCTTCCCCGGTAACCTCCAAATCTCTTCGGATCAGTTTAAATACCCATTAGCCAATCATTTTAATGTTTTTAATGTACACTCATTTTAAGATCTTTAAATATTGGATTTGAGATTTTTTAATTTTTTTTTTTAGTTGGCGTGATATCAACCGATTTTATCGACTTAATAATAAAAAGAGGATGCATATGTAGATTCTAACACTTGTGTGCACAAGGGTTTTGGATTCCGGATTACGTTGTAGCGAGAAGATGCAGAAACTATTGAAGGTAAACCTGCCAAAGGAGGAAAGCCAACAAAAATTCCCTCATCTGTTCTATTATAAGGGAGGCGATTTATAAATAACAGCTGTGGTCTATACAAGTGGGCGACCCCGTAGCTGTCCAAGCGATGTCTGTGATTGGCGAACGATACAACTGATATATCACTTGAACAATGCCCCTATCCCTAATCCCTATCTCAGCGGGACAAATCTATTGTATTCTTAGCGAATCACAGACATCGTTTGGACAAGTGCTGGACTACCCGGGCATACAAGTACCTATCAACAACGGTGAGGAATACACAAAAGTTGCAGCCAGGATTCGTGGTTTCATGGGAGAAGAATACCAGTTGAATGGTTCATCTTCGGTTTATGTCCAAGGTGTCCCTTTAATGGTAGAACATTTTACCCTGAAATCACTCAAACAAAAGGCAACAATGGTTATTACAGGCAGCTACCTGTTCAACTTCAGCGCGTACGCTCGATACCAACCTAGAATCGTTTGGTGTATATAACTTTTTCTTTGTAATGTTTTTGGGTTATATACCAGGTAACGTCAACGTTACATCACTGACTACAATCTCGGAACGTAGATTTTAATGAAAAGAAAAGTAACGGAAAAAGTACTACGAGCCGAGTACTGCATGCCGCTCTCTCCAGTCCTCTTCTATTTTTCACTCCTTTTCTTCGAAAGCCATCTTTCCTTCGCTTAAACATAGTAAAAAAAATGAAAGAGTCTCATTCACGTGTTTTTCAATTCAGGCAGGCGTGAACCATTACAATCCGTTAAATGTTTCTTGCTTCAAGTTTTTCTTTTGCATGAGTTTTCAGCTTAGATA